>JANHFX010001241.1:0-23635 GCA_027560015.1 Chloroceryle amazona
GGGGGAAGTGCGGCGTGTCCTGAGCGCCGCTGGCCCTCGGGCAGAGGGAGCGCCGAGCTGCGCTGCCGCGGGTCCCGCGGGCTGGCACCGCGTACCGGCACCGCGTACCGCGTGGGTTTGCAGCAAGGGAGCAGGTGTGGCGTGTTCCTGTGTCACCCTGCCTTGCGCTGACACCTGCTACACCCAGCTACGTACGCTTTAAAAGTAGGTCTGGTCGGTGAGGACGTGCAAGAACTGCGTGACTTACCGACTCTCCCTTCCTGCGTCTTTCGATGGCGGCCACCAGCTACAGCAGTTCCCAGCTCCTTGCTGGTTCCCAGCTCCTTGCTGGTCCACGGGTGCCCTTGGCATAGCCCATGGACAGGCAACGTGGTGCACCAGCAGAGGTTTCAGCACCTACAGTTGAAAGAAATGTTGCATTGGGTCATGAGGCTGTAAGAAGCCTCAGCAGAGGCCCATGAGCAAAGCAGTGGAGCTGTGCATATAGGATCCATCGCAGCATCAAAATGTTAGACGTGTGCCTGATAACAATGTTTGTGTACTAAGTTTAATACAGCTAGATTACTTCAGACACGCACCCCAGATACATTCTGACACTTGAATTCTGGGAAGTGTTTTATCTTTCCCTATTCTTAAATTCATCTTTTTAAAGTTTATAGATCAAAGTTTATATGCCCTCTTTAAAAACTCATAACTAGCAAAGTTTCAGTGAAAACAACAAAACACTGGGTTTCCTTGCCGAGTGAATCTTATGTCTCTGAAATGATGTGTAACTTTAAAGAGGTATTTGTTTACAGAACCCAAAACCCATGCTGTGTTCATTGTAAACATATTTAACAAGTTCCTTGGCAGAAACCCTATATTCCAAAGAGAATTTAAACTGGGGTGTGAGGTGGAGGTGCGGAAATGTGCAGGCAAAGTTAGGTGAGTGCTGAACTCCATCATAATGATGTCCAACAATTTCATGGGGAATTTTGCTGGTGCTCCCATTTATTTCTTTAAAGGTGTCTCTGTTCAGACTCTAATTCTAGCCCTTTACCCACCACACTTGAAGGTGCCCCTAGCCCTGCAGTATTTTTTTCATCTGACCGTAAGATTGATTTTTTACTCTGTCACGTATGTAGATGCTACTTGCTCTTGCCTCCCTTGGAAGTAATTTAGGCATTTTTAAAAGGCACTTAGGTTCCCCAGACATTCATTTGGGGTAGTTTTTCTTCAGACAAAACCAGTGAGTTCAGACTTCTGTGTCCCTACAGACCTGCTGAGGATGAGTACTTAGTTTGCTAGGTAGGGAGCACTCAGAATCCTGTTTCTCTGTATATTTTGATGTATGTATATTTTGACAGCCATATACTTGCCTACTTTTGCAAGCATTATGATGTTTCAGGCCCAGCCTCTTTAAGTGGGAGAGTGCAGGCAGCAGCTCAGTAGTTGCTCTTGGACTCCATCTGCCCATTCTTCCCACACTGGGGAGAGTCAAAAGTGAACAGTGGATTCCTGAGGAGAGAAGACATCTAGCCAGGGTAAGGGGAGGATTAGGCTAAAAGTAGCTTTGACTAATGTTGAATGAAACAGTTGAATTAAAAAAAAAATTTTTAAAAATTGAAAAATGCTTTAAATTGTAGTCAGGTGACAGAGCCAAGGTACATGCAAAAGTAACCAAGGTAGCCAATGCATAAACAGTAGGACAAGGAGGCATTCTTTGCCCAGCACAGGACTCACGCATGTGTTCACCTTCAGCCAGCTGAATGGGATTCCTTGTGTGCTTAAACAACTTAAAAGTGTGAGCTTTGCTGTACTGCTCAGCTGGTAGATTCATCAGGGACTGTGTCCTACATCAGGCAGCTTCCCTGTGAGAAGTAACGCACACCACTCTTGCAGAGCTATAGACCTGCCTTCATTTAGCATTTCTAGGCTGGGATTGAATATGTGTGTATTTATATACAGGCGGATAATATAAAGAAGTATCAGGCTTTCCTATGCCAAAAATGCATGTTTTCAATTTACACTAAAAAGTTTTAGCAAGAATGATCTATCGTATACAAGCAGTTTACCGTATGCAAGTAGCTCGACACTTGTTCCGTTATGATTGATGATGCTGTGGGATGTATCCCAAATCCCTCTGGTGGAATGTCTTTATGACACCTTGATTATCTTTTCTATTGCATTGCAACTGAGTCCAGGAAACTCACTTAGCAAAAATGTTATCAGTTTCATGAAAAAAAGTCATCAGCGTGAGACATCTAGATACAGCCAAAGATACTTTAAGAAGTGATATGAATTCACTAAACCATGTAGATAAAAAGATGTAATTTTGGAGTAAGTGTACATTCAAAAATGTAGTCTATAATTTAAGGACTAAGTTTATGGCATCTGTATTACAAGAAGTATATTGACATTCAGGTTTGTGAACTGTGGAGCACTACTAAGTCAACTTTGTAAAATTATTCTTGGAGGGATCTTTTAAAATATGTACATCTCCAAGTCATGAGAACAAATGAATAGATTTTTTTAAATCTCCATGATGGTTTGTAACTATAGTCAATGCTATCCTTCTGATTTCATGAGACTTTCAAATTACTGTAACGTACAGACTGTAGAATGCCTGAAGGGGAGAGAAAAAAAAACAACAAAAAACTACAATGGCAACAAGAAGAAGATATTTTTCTTGCTCTGGTTACATGTTTCTTCAAGCTGTGCTACTCCTCTGATGTGCCCAGAACCCCACATAGTATCAGGTTTGGGGAAAACAGCCAGTTTTCTGCAGAGGAGAACCCCCTCTCTGATTTGTACCGTAGCAGGCACTAATGGGCAGTTGCCTGCCTAGGTCTCCATCCCATGTGTGCGGCCCACCTACAGCTACAGAGAGGTTAACTGACCAAGACAAATGCCAAAGCTTCTGGGCTAAGGGCAGATGAGGAACTGAAGTTCAGGCTCCCTGCAAGGTAAACAGAGGCACCAGGGGACAGATCCCACAGACATGGTATGTGTAACTGTACTTCATGTCAGCATCACGGCCTAGGGTCATGAGGACAATAGCCAGGAGCATCCTTGACAAAGAATCCTCACAGAACCAGAATGAAGATGTTCCCCAGGTGAAGCAGGTCACTGTGTCAGGGTTTGTCAGTTTGCTGAATTGAAATCTGAAGCAGCATCCCATTTGAACTGAGTGCAAACAAGCAGCACCTTAATGGAGGTCATTTTACACTCATTCAGTATTTAAATGGTGGTTTTAAAAGAAAACCTTAGAAATAAAAAGTATATTTACATGCTAGATACAATCTGCTTTATAAAAAGAAAAAAACATGTAAATACTGTCTTCCCATCAGCTTTGGGAAGTGTTTGTCCCACCAGAGCTAATTGCCAATGAAGAAATTGGCGCTTATTGTTGAGGTTGTTACAAAGGACGACATAAACTAACTTTATTATAGCAAATGTTGAACTGTATTTGCATTATTTCCATCACATTATCTTTGCTTTACAAGCTGTCTGCAATAGCTGTTCTTGGAAGGTCTCCAACAAAGCATTCTCTTTGGGGCTACTAACTGCAAATAAGATTAAAGCTTAATATGTCTGGTAATCAGTTTTCTTTTAAAGAGTGCAATTTGATTCCTTATGGTCAGTTGGGATCCCACATATCCTCATCTCTTCTGTTTTTCAACTTGCTGCTCTCAATAACCCAAAAAGGCAATTTGCCAAGAGATGGCCTTTCACCACATTTCCTGAATTGGAGTGTCATCTGAGAGGTTGCCATACACGGCTGCTACTCCAGAATCCAAGACTTCTGTCTATTAAATGCACCTTCTTTTTTTTTTTTTTCTTCATCCTGGGCAAGAACAAAGTGCTTTTTGTCCTCCATTTGTTCCAGTGACATGCAATGAATAAAGATGGGTGAAGCTCATTTGCTCAAACCAAGCAAACGGGAGCAGGTAACCTCTGTGCTCCTCACCTATACCACTGACTTACTCCAAGAGAGCTGCAGCTGTTCTGGGTGAGTTTTTCTTGGTAACAGTAAAAATACCTTGTGGGGCAAACGGCAAGTAAGAGAGAGAGAGAACACCACTGAAACTTAGTCTGTGTTCATGAACCAAATCCCACCCCTCAGCTGATTGGATCTCACCTCATTTGTAAGGGTGGGAGGAGGGAACAGCTGGGATCTGTGCTGGCACCCCCGAGGGAAGGGTTGAGCACCTTCTCATCTCCCAGGGTACAAGGGTCCCTGCACTTTCACTTTCCCTAGATGCTCTCCAAGCCAGAGCTCATTAGTGCACAGCTCTCATTCATGTTGCTCCTTTGCTGGGGAGGAGTAAGAGGGAGATAGGTTTTCTTCACCCCATTCCTTCCCCAGTAATGGACTGGAACTAGGATGCTGTCCTATATCTGAGAAGAAAGAAAGTTAAAGACAGAAGTTAAGGGCAGTGGGACTGGATCAGCAAAACTGGACTGAGTAACCCTAACCCTGCAGATATCATGGGAGTTTGACAGCGTAATAATGATTGAATCATTTGGTACCATGCGCAAGCTGAGTATCAGCCACCCTGTGCTGCTGCCACCCATGCTGCAATACTCTACTGCAGAAGGGTCAGGAGTTGCAGAGGACCATGAATAATTAAGGAAAGTGTTTGGTAAAAGAGAATGCTGTTGGTGACTCCTGCACTTTGTTTTTCTTCAATATTCCTAAAATTCATCTTGACTGATACTATACTTTTCCTTTTGGGCCTACTGGAGCAAGTCACCAGAGGCTATTTCAGAGTGTTATTTCCACATTGGGAGCTATGTTCATAAATCCCAGTCCTTAATTTTCACTTCTGTTAACTTTACTATAGACAACAAGCTCTAAGACAAAATCAGGGCATGTTGACGTATTCGTTAGTTTGGTTGTCAGAGGTCCGAGATGATTTAAAACACGTTTGACAGACAAGGAGGTTTCTTCTAGATACAAACAATTCAAAGAACATAAACACCAGTTTTCCAAATGTTGTTAAAAGGTTTTGGCAGGTATGAAAGTGCTTCCTTTTCCATCTACGTTAGACCTGGAGTGCATTCATCATTCTTACACAGCCTGTTGTTTTTCCATATGTCATAATTTGTTTTGATACTTATTTCTGAATTCTGTTACATTAAAAAGAAGAGCACTGTGTTTCTAGGATATTTCTGTCACAGCAAAGACATGTTTCCATATATTACAAAACAATCCAGTGAGAATACCCACAACTACAAAATGTGGATGTTTAAATTACAAACGAAAAATAACTATTACACTTCATTTAAATATACACATGACCAAGAGGACTGAGGATTTATCACAAACAGCTCTAACTGTTTCACAAAGTGAAAGCAATTGGTCCTCTTCTAGAAGAAATATGAACGAGCTTTCTCCCAAGAAACCAGAAGCAGCCTAAGGGCAACATAAAGGTATAGGAAACCTTTAAAAGATTTAGTCTCTATTTTATTTTTACCAGAGTAGCTTTATGTTATGGATAAACAAAGACAAGATACAATTTTATGTAGCCATTTGAAAGTTCATGAGCCTGGTTAAAGCAACTTTTCTCAAGCAGTCTAGTTTTACAAGGGTAAAACTAGAAACTAACATGTTTGCCTGATATACTGTTGTGTCTACACAATAGTAATGTCTGTCTAAAAACCATTCATTCTCTCTGCAGATGGGATCCCAGTGTTCCTATTTCAGCAGGATGTTTTTGTCACTGACTTAAAAACAATAAGTGATTAAAGCGAGAGCAAATACTAAATGTTTTCACATAAAAGCCCATCGCAGATTTCTCACCCAAATGCTTCCATCTATCCTTCACAATTTACATTGCTTTTAACACAGTAGGTTAGCAATGTAATTTTTTGACAAATATGAAACAAGGCAATTTTGTAAGGGATTCCAGAGACCACTTGGAAAGCAATTCCTTGAAGGAGGAGGTGTCTTCTGAAAAGGGACTGTAAAAGTGGCGCCTGAGGGATTCAACTTTGTACCTCAAGGGCTTCTTCACTGTTTATCATATACAGAAGAGCAAAGGAGAGGAAACAGGCCTCCCACAGACAGGTCTGCAAAAGGAAGGTACAGTCTGCTCCACACTTCATAGCATAACCTCAGTAAAAAAGCTGAATTCATCAGTGTAGAGATACACTGCATCATTAAATTATGCCTTTAGTGACAACTGAATAGTCCATTTGCCTTCAGCAGGTTTCTAGAGGAGGCAATGATTGAAACTTAATAAACAGTTGTGTTAGAAAAGCACTATTTGTTACATATACAGCTGGTGAAGCACAAGCAGCAGAAGAAAGTAAGAACATTTCAATTACAAGCATCTGAAGAAATTACTGTCAGGTAAAGGCAGTGGACTGATGTGATTAAAATACACTACTTACCACTCACTCTTCAGGTAGAAAAAGCCCTTCATAAGTACATGGTAGGTTTTCCCATTAGTGTTCCTACTGTAAAGTGTACATTGATTAGCATTCCCATATGTTATTTCCCGTAGAAGGACTCCACCCATAATCTAGATTCCAGTTTTATTACCTAATTATGGTTTTAAAATGGTCAACACCCACTGCAGTTCAATGATTTAATTACACTTACCATTTACTTAAGTGACATTACAAATGAGGTATGCCTGCACAAATGGATGGTGTAGGTCAGACCAAAGGTCTGTCTAGCTTCATATCTGTCTAGGTTCATATCCTCTCTCTGACACCTCCCAGAGTGAGTACCCGGGAAAGATTACAAGGGTCATTACAAACACATGGGGGCACATCTCCAGCTTCCAGCTGAATTTAGGTTTAGTTTCTCTTTTCGATACAAAGGTGATTTGCACTTCACTTATTTTCTACACTTTGCAGAAGTCTGCAGAGGCAATAATCCTGAAGATCATCCTCAGCTAGATATCCCCTTAAGTACATACTTAATTGAAATGCACTGGCAATACTTAATTGCTGCAGATGAGCTTTGTAGACCTGTGAGCTGCTGGCAAAAGCAGAAGGTATCACCTCTATGTCTTAATTCAGTTTCTCCCTTATGATCTGGCCCAGACCATAGGAATTCATGTACTTTCCCTAGGGTTTTGATTTATAGAATCAGTGGGCAACACGTTTATGGGGTCAAATAATTTATCCAAAGTATAAAGAGGCTTTTCTGTACAACCAAGGAATAATCCATCACTCAGACTTCTTTGTTAAGAATTTTCAAGGATTAGAAAATTGTCTACCATTCTTACAGCCCCATTCTTATTCTTAAATCCTTCTACCCCCCAATCTCAAACTATATGCAAGTATAAAATATTTTACCCAAGACACATTTGAGTAATAAGGTCACTGTAACAAGTTTTCTTCTGTCTTGCTGTATAGCAATAATCTTTGGTGTTAGTAATTTCACTGCCTTCCTTTTAGGGTTGCACTGATTTTAGACAACGTGGATACAAATTACTCTGTCTGGAGCTGTTTTAATGCTTACTGCCCGATTCCTAAATCCTGCACTAGAACAGAGTACACCACGGCTGAGCCCAAACCCAGCATGGAGGGATTAGAGAAAAAAAAAAATAAATCCAGCACCTCAAGGTAGTACTTGGCAGCTGCTATTTCAGCCCTAGAGTTACAGCAGTTGCCACAGCCAAAGCAGCACTGCTTAGAACAAACAAAATAAGGAAGATCTGCTGGAACTGTTGATCTACTGGAACTGTTGATCTACTTCTTCCTACCTTGTGGTTTGCCTGCATTTTTTATCTCTTCCTTTATGCAGTGCAAATATTTCTACGTGGAGAGTAATCTTGTGGATCCGGGAGAAGGACAATGTTTTCATCCCTGTTATACAGAGCCATACTAGCTCTGTATATTAGCCACAGAAACTGCTCCTCCCTTTCCCCCAGCCCCACCTAAATATTATGTTGTAAAATTAAATCTAAACTTCATTTTTTTGATATATGCTCAGAAATCCTAGCATAGGTGAATAGTACAGAAAGATTATTTCATCAAATGTAACAAGCATAACAACTGTACAATCAATGAGCTATAAATTCAGGAGATGAGAAAAAAAAATGGAGCCTATAGTCCAGAACCAGCACTGCAGGATTAAAGTAAATTGATGCATTTAATTTTATATGAATCGATATTCATACCTTTCTTATCTTCCAGTCTTTTCTAAAAAAAAGTTTAACTCCCCAGAGTGCCATTTCTGAGATGGTTTCCCATAATGCAAAAGGCAAAAGTCTATGTGCTTTCTAGGGTGAGATGTGTGCGAGCAGAGCTCAGTAAATAAGTATTTCCAGAGAGCTTAGATAAAGTGTTTAAGACAATGCCTAAATACCACAAGTCCCAGTGGCATCTTGAAGTTTGCAGTGGAAAAGAGGCAATGGAAGAACGTCAAAGACAACACGGGAATGTGATGTTTCCTTTTTGAACCACTCCAAAGTCCAGCAACTTTTGTGTGAACCTGTCAGTCAGACAAAGTCAACAGCAAGATGCAGTGTGTGGAAGTGGGTATGGAAGGTAAGATAGTACCTGCTCAGTGTTAGAAAACTGCATTCCATTTGCTCTGTACTCATTCTGGAGCTAATCACTTCCATCAGAGTCAAGAGTAAGTGCAACATAATAATTTCCAAAATATTGCTTTAAAGTTGCATCTTTTCATCTAAACATTGGGAACACTGACACTTTGGTTGTATGTCCACCTCATCTTTTGCTTGAAATTGTCACAGCTTTTGCTGATGCAACTGTCTCAGACCCATTCTTTTTAAGACTAACACCATACAGCTACACTTGGACCAAGGCCAGGAGATACCACACTGAATTCTAACTAAACTTTGTGTGACCTTTTAATGCAAGTAAAGTTACCCCTACTTTCTAGGTGGTAAACTGGGGTCTTGCCTTCGGTTGCAAAGAAAGTCAACACACTACCAAAAGGATTCAAGGTCTTACCTCCCCTCCCATTCCTGTGCTTCATTATTGTCATGCTCCTATTTTGTTTAATGTGTCTCACTTTCCCCTACAGCATACCACTTGCTAGCAGTATTAACAGTAAAACTTGTTTTACTATTTTAAATACTCTTCTTTGTATAAAGGGAAGGCTCTGGATAAAGAGAAAAGTGATTTCTTCAGAGATACACTCCTGTCTTGCAAGGAAAGTGTTAAATCTCTCTATCCGAAAGACTATTTATGGTCCAGTTATTATTTCAGGGTATGACCTCATCCTTAGCAGATGCATAGCCCAGAATACAGTAAATTATTTTCCCTTAAAAATTCTTTTCATTACTCTCAGATTGTTAAACATCACCTAGTGGCAAATCAGTAACTGACATCTGTTGTCAGAAATGGATGTGCATGCTTATTTCTTTTGTTACACACTGCGGCCTCTTACCTCTTGTGTCTATAATAGAACCTAAGATGTAAATAATTTAGGATGTGGGGAATTAATGATTCTGGCATATTTGCTTGTTTTGAAGCCTGTATTTATTTACTTCTTTAAAATGACCTTTTTTTTTTTTTGCAAACAATATTCATTCACACAGTTACACATCCCCTGGTATTAGCTGCAAAATACAATTTTCTACTTAACCTTTGATGAGGGACTTCTGCCTTGGGGGCAGTCAACTTCTGCCCATAGCCACTCACTTTGATTTTGTAAAGTTGTGACATTTTAAAGTTATCACTGCTTTATACATTCAGTATCACTACTCCAACTAGTTGAACAGTATCAGTATGAGCTGGTGCCCCTGAAAAAGCAAAAGGTTTAATCAGAGCCACACAGTCTTTGGGAGAATTCTTCAGAGAGACAATACAGGCTTAAAATTGATTTCTTGCAGGACCTCTGAGCAGCTGCTGCAAAGAATAAGGAGACAGCGTTGATATGAGTCCCATGAGGAGAACCACTTTAACCTGAAAAATGCTGGAATTACCAAAAGCTGAATGGTGACGAAAACAATTACCCGAAACATAGGCAATGTTTTGATGTTTTTGCTGTTGCCTCTTCTTCCTGGATTTTGGAGTTGTTTTTCCTCTTAGTTCCACCAGTAAAGGCAGCAACTGCGGTTCACTGCTGTCTACTCAGCTAAGCAAGTGGCAAGCATTACACTTTTCTTATGGTGGATCGGGACCTTAATCTTAATTTTTCTGTCTGTAATGAATCAAATAACCTCCAGGCATTTCTCTTGTTTATAGCATCATCATTATTTACTTCCATATAAATCATGCCTTTTAGGTGCAAAGTGCTGTGCTGCTTCTAACACCCAAAGTAATGAACTCCTTGTTCATCAGAGAAAATGCCTCCCTGTCTAAATTTCTTCTAGCTATGCTTTCACTCAACCACAGCGTGTATTTCTATTAAACAGGCAGAATCTCCTTTCCTCGTGTGTCCAATATATCTTTTTGTGGGGGCACTCATAGCTGCTCACCTTGCTACATCCCAAACAGCCTTGATGTTCTCAATGGCACCTTTATTAGGATTGTTGTTCCACAGACACTTCCCTGGAAATCTGATTGAATTTTTAGATGGATACGGATACAGAGGTGAAGAAAGGAAATGCACAAAACTGATATTTTTTCCTCTTTTTTTGTATTTGAAAACTAGTTTTCCTGCTGTTCTAGACAGATGGAGAGGAAAATGATGGCACTTAATGAGGTGGGATATATTGTACGTCTTGACAGCACTGCTGAGCTAGAATACCATTTTTTTAACATGAAAAACAATGCAGCAGATCATGTGGATTTCAAACACAGTTTTAAAGTGAAAACCAATATACAAATCAACTCATCTCACCTAATTTTCTCATAGCAAGGATGGACTAGTTTGGTTTTATGGCCTACATTTGTATTTATTACTGCTCCCTCTTCTTCCCATTTCCTACTCCTTTTTTTTTTTTTTTTTCAAAAGAGAAAATAAGCAGATGCTAGTAGAATAACCTTCAAGATAAAAATATCTAAGAAACCACGGACAATTTCCCAAGCATTCTTGCAAAGTGTGCTGCTAAAGGAATATGGTCATGCACTGTAAGCCTCATACTGAGCTCTTGTCATGTGGGACATTGTTTTACACCACCAGAATAGAAATGCTGTTCTAACTAAAAAGCTTACAAAGTTTATAAGCTTAAAAAGTTTAGAAATTCTCTGCTGGCATGGTTAAATTACCCTTTGCTCTGAAACTTAAGATTGAGACCTTCTGGGAAGGAAATAAATAAATAAATGTGTCAATTATCTAAAATGACCTCATGCTTTACATATAGCTTATTAATACATATATAGTTAGACCACATCATTTCTACTGAGCAAACCCAGCCTGCAGGAAGCTTATTTTAGGCCTGTTATTTGAGGAGTATGCAGAAGAGAAGGCTCATCCAGAGGTGGTGCAGTCAGTTGGAAGAATGTTGTTAACTAGAATGGATTTCAGAGGACCCCAGTGGTTTAACAGTTGTGGATACCTTTGGCTGTTAGCACTGAAGCTAGTAAAATCTGTGGCTTTCTACACCTACTCCCAGCTACAAAGGAGCCAGACTTATCTTGACTATAAGCATTGGAGTTGTTGTGTTGGAGTGTTTACCATTTGAGGTCTACAATCCTTACCCTCTCAAAAATCCCAATGGCTGTAAGACTCTTTCCAATTAACACCAAATCAGACAACCCCTGCAGCAGCACTCAAAAATATAGCTTTTGAAATTTCACAAAGCCAACTCAGATTCTTCAAATGTAATTTTGGAATAATTCTAATTCAATAGTTGTCTTTTGCCTCAGAGTTTTTGTGCCTATGTATTTGAATTAGTAATTTCAAGCCAAAACCTAAAAGCATTTTGCTGTAAGTAACAGTAGATGTTAATATAAAAGCTAATAAGAGATTGTGCTTACCACTGAAAAAGACACAAAAGAAATAAGAGCCCCAAAGAATTTACCATCTAAGGTCTCATTAAATTCAGTGGGACTACTTCCAAGATTAAATGAGCATTTCTGGGCTAAGTATTTGTGAGACAGTTTCATTTTGCAGAAATAAGACACAAAATTGCCCCTTGAGACTGGGAGAGTAATTCTGCATAACAAGAGGCATGTACTCACTCTTACTATGCTCAATAGCAAAACTTTAATGATAGGAAGAGAGCCCCCTGAAGTGCTTTTTATATACACTAATTCACACACATATATATAAGAGTTTTATCTTTATATATATATGTGTACGTGACTTCCAGCTACATAAATACTAATATCTCTTGATATACATATATATATATTAAAATCCAATCTATCACTGATGCATAGCATATGAGAATATGTAAACTAACAAATCAGGGGCTTGGTTAGAAGACAAAGTCTTTCATACAGGTTGCAACTTCATTCTCGCAAGACACTAGAGGTCTCTTTTCCAACTCTAGCATCACATAATCTTCTTGAATCCATGAAGTAACTCCTCTTTCTGGAAGAATTCTAGCTCCCACTATGGTCAATGGAGAATTTTCCACTGCTTCTGAAAGGAATCAGCCCAGACCTTGCTTCATCCAAACATAAATCACTCAGACAAAGCTATGGTGTCCCTGATGATGCAGGAATTGGATCTTGTAGTTATATATTTTAAAGCACTGGATAATTCATAATCACCAGTAAAGGAAAAACAAACCAACCACCCAACAACAAACACCACATCCAACCGAGCCTATTTCTTAGATTGTTTAGGATGTAGCAAAATTCCCTCTTTTCAACCTCCGGTGCAATTTTAAACAACCACACTTTTATGGAAGTAAGAAGGTGGATACTTGTCACTGCTTGGGGATTAGGTTGGTTATCTTTCTGGCAAAATATAAGGAATTAAACCCCAAAGTTACAGTATTCTGCAGGAAAACCTCTTCAACTCATTGTTCCATTCAAACTAGTTTCTGAAATTAATATTGACTTTCTACCAGGTTGGGACTTCTGTTTATTTTAACACTAAATTGAGATTTATACAAACATTCCTGAAAGAGGATGAATTTACTATCATTTTATGTAGGAGACTGAAAACTGCCTACACGCATACAAAATCATCATTGCTCCATCAGTTAAAATTACATCCCATATTGCTCTCATTTAATCAAAAGCCAATCTTCTTAAGTTATTAAAAAGAACTGTCTTCTTGATGCTAGCCAATACCAACATTAAACAAACAAACAAAAGCTCATCCAAAAATAAAGGCAAGTGTGAAAAGGAAAAAAAATATTTGAATGTAATTGGAGTAGACTCCTTTCTCCAAGAAATAAAAAGAAAATACTGGCAATTTTCAACAAGCCTTGGCAGAATACATATTAAGAAAATCACTTAAGATTTAATCATAGTAAGATAGCATCAATATTTAAGATTTTGTAACATCTGTTTACAGTCAAGATCTTTTTTTCTTAAGTACTATAAATTGGCAATTGTTTATCTACAGTAATGGACTCAATTACTGTTTCCCCAGATTATGCAATGAGCATATTCAGTCACTGAGATAATTAAGCAATAAACATATACTTTGAGCTACAGCAAAGCCTTGCCAGCATTAATTCTGCCAAATCAGAAGACATGCACACATTGCAATGTCATTTATTTGCACTTCATTTTTACTACTTTGTCCTTCGCTGTTCACTTCTGTAATGCTAACGTACTATTGCTTTGAAAATAATTAAAATTATGGTCTGACCACGTGCAGTTTGAAGAAATTAGCGTATGACCTTCAACACTACACAGAAACATACAGATGCCAGATAACCAGGTTATGAAGCTTTGGAGAAACTTGTACATGAAAACTCACATACATTATAAATATCAATACACTAACCAAAATTTTGAAAGACAGGCTTTGTTTGCACAAGGATGTGTACACTTTAGGCTAACATTACAGAAATAGTATTTTTTTTAAAGTCTCCCTCAAAAAATCAATTTAACCACCATCATTTGTCCCTAGCCTTTACATCTGTTAGGAACATTCTTTATTTCCATTACCGTGTCATGCTTTTTTCTTTTTTGTAGGCCCAACACTTAAGCTGCTGATGGTTGCCTTTTAAGGCCTAAACCTCCTTAACTTTACTAATCCATGGAAGAACAAAAATACTTCACACCATCAAACTTGCATTACCTAACATCTCTTAGAACTTACTAATTGGGAGAGACAGAACGTCACTGCAGATTAATGCACCTTCTTTCACTTTGAGCACCTGAGTTGAATCTAATCTGCACAAAAGTGACTAAAAATCAATCTAATCTGACAGTGGTGAAATCATTAGTTATAATTATATGCATTCTCAGATCCTTAGCTGGAGAAGACAGATTCCTCAGAACCTTTCAATAGAGCAATGTAAGTGATATTTGTAGGCTTTTTTTTTTTTAATCAAAATCACGCTGAAAACATTTCAATCAGAAAATATGAAGGGTGATCAAGACAGTATCTTCTGTTCATATCAGCCCTTAATACTTGTTACAGGAAACAACACACCACAATGCCAGAACTGTGTAGGAGGAAGGAAGGAATTGGGGGAAGGGAAAAACCTTGAGAAGTACTCAGATGCACCATTTTTAATTAACCAAAAGTATACATTACACTTTTAATGATGGGCTCCTCCCCATTAAAGGATTTTGCTCATGCAATGAAATAATTAGCAAAATTCCTCATTTGCTAATGAAAACAAGTAAATTCAGCCCTTTTGCCAAACTCAGAGCAACGGACATGACCAGGAGAGCATAACCCTGGCTTGAAGCCACTTTTTCTTTGTCCGCTCTCTCAAGTTTGTTAAGTCATATTCAAGTAAAAATTAGGAAGAAAAAAAAAAAGATAGTGCAAGTGTGACACACCTATTTTTTGGTCAATAATCTCAGCGATAACACAATAATAAATAGTGCTGAAAAAAATCTAGTTTAAATACTAATCATGCCTATTGAAAAGATTCATATGGATTTGCAAATTTTTACTGTATAACATGACATACACACCAGCACACAGTTAACAATGTTCTTCATCAAAATCTTTCTTCAAGCAGTAAAATGCATCCATTTATAATTCCAGTATTCCATAAATGAAGACTCAGATGATGAAATCATTATGTTCTGAGCATTAAAAAGCACAGCAAGTCTATGCATCAGAACTGAGAACGTAATGCTATGATTAAACTAACAAATTTGTATTTGGTGAAAATAATTGTTTCTCATGTAAAAGAGAATCAGTTTGCTTGCTACTACTGTCATATTTTTATGCCCACAAGCACACGGACAGTGGAAATCTAGCTGATACAATCTATCTGGATTTCCAGAAGGCTTAAGGAACCTAACTACCTACCAATAGGTAACGCTCTTGGACGGACAGAGAACTTGTCAAAAACTAGAGTATAATTGCCTAAAAGAGGTAATGAAGTAAATAATCTTTGCAGAGATCTGTCCTGTGACTCATGACTCTGACACAGTGCTCGCTGTATTTATAAGCAAGCTAGAAAAGGGGTGTAGCAAGGTGGCAAAAGTTGCTAATGCTACTTCATTATTTAGGGTAGCGAAGGTGAGGGCTTATAAGGAAGAACTACATGCAGAACTTATGTGACTTAGTTAATTAGTCAATAAACCAGCACAGGAAATTCAATATAGATAAACATAAAAAGATACACAGGGGAATAAAGTTGCCCATATTTCAAATATACAATGCGTTGACCAGTATTACTCAGGAAGAGACACCTTGAGGTTAGGACAAACAGATTATGGAACCGTGAGCTTAGTGCTCAAAAACAGTCAAGAGACCCAAAATCACTTATTTGAAAAGGAATCGAGAATAAACCAGAGAACTTCTCTTTGCTACCCGTAGAGTGCCTGCATCTTAACCACTGCATGCAGTTTTTTCCCTCCACCTGAAATTATGTAAGCTGAAAATGTTCCTAACAGGGCAACAAGGAGAATCATCCTCCATATAAGAAATAGTTAAGAAAGATAGAACTCTTAAGTCTAGAAACAGAAACATTTAAGACTGAATCAGGTAAAGATCTAGAAAGTCTTTAGTAGCAATGGAGAGGGTAGGTCTTTAGTATCTCTTTAAAAATCAAGAACCTAAAAGCATCAAATGAAGCTAGAATGAAGTCAGATTCAAAATCAAGAGAAAGAGGCAGGTCTTAACACACGTGATTCAGCTGCAAGAACTTCTGGCTGTGAGATGCCATGAACATCAACAGCTCAGACTTGTTCAGGGGTACCACACATATTCATAGAACTGGAATTTACCGAGAGCTACTAAATACACAGAAACCACCTACAGAACAAGTATTGTCCCGTATAGTTGCCCTGCATGTACAGTCTTCTCTGCACATTTGCTTTCAACTCCTAGAGAGGATGGTGTACTGGGTTAAACAGTCTGACCCTGTATGGCCAGCCTCTCACTCTCCCTTCTCAGTGTGAAAGCAGGAGCCTGTCACAAGGACCGATGAAACTGACAATCACAGAAAACAGAACTGGAAAAATTCTTGAGAGGTCATCTAAGCTACTCTCCTGTCTCTTGATAGAATCAGTTGTGTCTGATCTGTTGTGGCAGATGTCTAACCTGTTTTTCAAAACTTTTAAAAGCAAGCTATTCTAGTACGGAGCTGACCTTCTCAGAAAGAAGCTCTTTGTAAAATAACCTGAATCTTCTTTGTTGCAAAGTTAATCCTTTTATTTCTTCATTGTTACAAACACAGAGAGAGATGGTCCCCCCCCTCCCTTGCAGCAGCCTTTCATATCCTTGAACTTATCTACCAAAACCCAGAAAGGAAACCCAAGCCCTCTCAAATGGTAGTCAAGTAATCCTTGAAAGAAAATAAAAAAAAAAAAAAAAAAGAAAAACAAACAAAAAAACTTCACACACAAAACCAAACCAACAAAAAAAACCCAAACACCAATATCCACACCCCCCAAATACCAAAATTCCTCTACTTATTACACATTTGAATGCATCACAGAAAGTAACTAAATTTTCAATTTTCATCATCACTCAGACAAAACATCCCAAACATGCAGAGCATGGTTAGTGTATAAAGAATGGCCTACTCTTCAGCAAATAGAGTTCACCTCCAATGGGCAGAGAGATCATTTCTTTCTTTCATGCAGAAATCTCCTCCAGTCCCTTTCTTCTCCTTATGTCGCACATAAAACCCAAATTCTCAATCCCTCATCACAGATCACGGTTGCTAGATCTTAGAGCATCATCTTAATCTCTTCGAGAAAGGTAGGAAACATTTGGAAAGTGTCCAGAAGTATAATGCCCAAAGGTATACATAGCATTCAAATTGAGCCTAACCAAAGGTTTAACAAGTGAAAGGATTACAGAGTGTGCCTTGCAGGCTTCCTGCTTGTGCGACGCATGCATTTCAAGGCACGCAATAGTGCTGATTCATATCCAGCTCATAATTCACACAGGCTCTGCAATGCCTTCTTCTGCAACCTGCTATCCATCCATTTCTACCCCAGCCCATGATTTTGTTGTTCAAATCATGTGGTGTTAAAATAGTTTTTTTTTCTGTCTTGCAGAACACATTTTACCCAAAAAGAGATTACATTTTTTTCAGGAATGTCACAAAAATTACACTGATGCTAAGCAGTATCAGTTTGCTTCTTTTGGTCACTTCACATGGATTCTAGGGATTTCCCAGGGTCAACAGACAAGACTTTTACAAATCACTGGCTATACAAATAATGTATGAATTTGTGCTTGTTTGTGCTGGTTTATTAAAAACAAATAAACAAACCAACCCAAAATAAGCAAGCAAAACAAAATGAAATAAAATAATAATAAAAATTGCAATAACCAAAGAAAAACAAATAAGCAAAAAACCTACCAAACAAACAAACAAAAAAAAATAAAATCAACCCCCAACAACTCCAAAAATAACCATCCCATTTTTTCTCTAAATTCTAATCTAGCTGCAGCTACAGTCTCCTCTTGGTTTGGTATCCTCTGGAAATTGAGATAGGTTGGGGTTTTTTTGCCTGTTCCATCATCTGGTTTGCACAGTAGCAATTTGGCAGAGCAGAGACCTTGGCTAAGACACTGGCTGGAGCCTGACTAGTTCAGCACCCACCAGAGCAGTTTATCCAGCACTTGAATTCCTAGTTTGCAGTTGGAAAAAAAAAATAAAATTGAGACTTACTTACCACCTAAGTCAAGATGTTATCAAGTAGGTGACACACACTGGTTGCACACTGCATCTTCATCTTTTGGTTTTGTTTTTTTTCCACAATTTAAAAATCATAGTAAGCAAAGGGGATAACATTCACAGATAGCCCACTAACACTTAGAGATACTGTTGGAAATATTAACTTACTCAAATTTATATCCTAATTGCTATAAAAATACCACAGCCTTAATCTACAAGCACATGCAAAACTATTATAAATCTGGAAGTGCCATAGTACTAGAAGACTTGTTCTAACAAGCAGAGATGCATGAGCTAATCCCTGTGAGAATTTATTCAATGACTTCAACCCCTGTTCTGTTAATGAATTCAATGGGACATTTTTATTTCTGTAAATTTATTCTTCAGTTAGAACTGTTAATAAATTAATTATATGTCCATGCTCAGTCTCCAGATTGCTCAAACACTGTTTGCTATCCCACCAAGACCTTATGTTCATAAATCAGATTACTTACTCAGCTAATCCACATTTTTTTTTTTTCATCCTGCAAACCCACAGCGTTTTCAAGGTGGTTACTGCATTACAGATTATGCAAATGAGTATCATGACATTTTTATCTTTCTCAGCTGAGCATTTTGGAAATCAAGAACTTGTTCACATGAATAACTGCAGAAAACATTCATCAGAATCTGAATGCAAACCAAATAGGGAAATTCTTAACCCATTTTCACTTTCAACAAGATGAAATCTAATATGATAAATTAATTTATAAATCTTTTGAGACAGTGGGTAACTATGTTAAATATTGCATAATCAATAATTATCCAGGATATACCAGAATGCAGGGGTCCATTAACTGCAGAGAGGTCAGTTTCTTCCTTTCAAAGTGTATGCAAACAGAATAATGATTAAAAAGTCAAATACTACATGTAACTTCCCCCCCCCCAGTGTAGAGCTTTATTTTATGATAGTGAAATCTGTATTTAACATAACCTTTTTGGTTAGATTTCTTTTGCCTACACAGAATTTTGCTTAATCTTGCCAGACAGAATGAGAATACCATTTTTGGTCAAAGGTCCAGACTTCAGGTAACACCACTGATAAATGGCAACTGTGCTGCCAACTTTACTGAGTTAGTAGCAAAAAAAAAAAAAAAATAAAATATACAACTAAACTGCAAACAGAACAGCATTTTGACTCTTACTGCTCATTTCTAATGTGTCAAATTAATCAGATCTTAAAATGAGGAAAATGGCACAAAAGGCATTTCTAAAGACCCTGCTTCACTTTTTGTATTACTAAGAATATAGAAATGGCTTTTTCAAAACTTCTAACAGGAAGATTGCATTACAAGTTAGATATTTGATGTGTGCAGTAAAAAGGCCTTTAATATTACAAAAGTAGTCTCCCTAATCCAAAGTTCAAATACCTATTTTAAAGGCATTCAGCATTATATTTAAACAAAGCTAGTGCAGTGCCTGCAGCTGCAAATTGCAGGGAACAAATGCAAATCATAAGAGTTCACACTGCAGGCTCTGAAAAGTCATCAAAGCCTCCAAGTACTTTTAAAGAATAATGTACAAAATGCCACCAGACCTCACAAAGCTACCCTGCAGGAATCCATTGCTTTTTACCTGATAGGTGAAGCTAAGAACATCAATCCTTTTTTTTTTCTTGAGCCTCTGTAAAAATGCAAATAACACCCAGCAGACACATACACAACTAAAAGAAAGAAAGGGGAAAAAAAAAAAAAAAAAGGGCTTTGTTTTTTGGCTTTTTTCTTTTTTTAGTATCTTAAATCTTTTAAGAGAGTTAAAAACTTAAAGAATTATAGCACAAATTGCATCTGTGCAATGCTGCTAAAGATGGATAAATTAAAAGTTGTCTGATACTGTTGCTAGGAAGTTGTAATGGCACAAATTAGTGTGTAACCATCACTAGGCCGTATTTTGCAACCACCACAATCTCCTACATTGAGCTCAATTTACCACCTAGTAAAGTTATCCCCACTTTGGAGGTACAAAAAAAAAAAAATAGAAGACTTTTAAAACCTTCATTTTAATTCAGTGATATAAAGAGGGATTCTGTATCCATATCTCACAATATTTTAGATACCTAATAATCTTATAAACTGCCATCTGGATAATGAGTGAAACCACAGATGATATAATTTTTAACCCACCCATTTTTCTGGTAGTAGAGAAGTAAGAAAAGTAAGAATGTTGGAAGTTAAACAAGCAGGTAGGGTGTAAAGTAGGTACTGAGATTTAATTTCAAAGCTTGGAGCCGAATAGATTTGCAGTTGCAAAGACTGCTCTTTGCTTCTGACAGGATAAAAGTACCAATGCATTTGTCTGAAAGCATCCAACACATTTGCTCCCACACAGCCTGAATGTGGCAGTCAGAGGGTGTCTCACCAGTAGCTCTCTGGGCCAGGTCACCAGTTCTGGTAGGAAGGGAGCTGGCACAACTCTCTACTCGCTAGGAAGCCGCTCTCGGGGCTGGAGCGGGGAGCAGCTCTGACAAATCATATGCTGCCCCAGCCATTTCTGCCTATGGAGCTTCACATTCAGCTGTCCCTGCACCTCCAGATAGACTACTGATGTTCATAATAGGAGGTCATCCTCCTCCATTTCAGGCCAGTCCTTGCTGTCCTGGTGGTGGATGTCGCACCTTGCAGCCCACAGCAGAGCCACCTGCACAGCAGAGCCCTCCCACAGCCCCCCGCAGCCCCAGGGCACAACCTATGCAGGGGCAGAGCATGGCTGCTGGGAGCCTCACTCTCTCTACTCTGCTTTATCCTAACTCACACTAAAGATCCTTCCACTGGTTTTTCAAACATTGTATTCTCTCCCCTTTCTTTCTCCATCAAGAAGAAGTATTAAATGATCCTAATGCAGAGGCACTCACTGCTTTCATATGCCACAACAGCTTCACACTAAGTAATCCACTCTGATGAGGAAACTATTGGTAGTAGTCAATTTTCATCCAGTCAAGGGGGGGAAAAAAAGTGAACTTAAAACAACAAAACCAAAACTCCACCTCACAAACCTGGGACAGGCATCTGAGATCATCTTCCCTAATTCAGGAGGCTCCTGCATTTTTCCTCACATATTATTGAGAAAAGTACAATGAGCCTTTCCAGTTAATGGAAAGTAACAGGCAGGTAGATGACTGCTCACATCAAAGAGCACGCAGGGTTATTGCTGAGCTGTATTTAATTTTCTTATTAGCGAGTCAGGATATGAAAAATAGACCTTGCAGTACTACCGAGGGAAACGGTGTTCACCTCGAGCCAGGTTCAAAATGAACAGCAGGAAGAGCCACGTCACACCGAGCCAGACCAGCAATTGCAATTTGCACTTCGTCGGGCGAGCCCTCCTACATATGACAAAGCAACTGCCCATTGAAGTGTGTAACAGGAACTTAGTGAGAAACATATGGCACTTACTCACCAGAAAAACACCTCTTAATTTTCAGCAGGGCTGGGTGTGGACTGCCACTCGAATGGGGGGAAGGTAGCCTTGCCACTCCACAGCCTTTCCCACATCCCTAATTCTATTACTCATCCCCTGCAGACACTCTCACCATTTATGCTGCCATTACTGCTATTTTCCAGTGAGTTGTAGGCCTTCTGGGGTTGTAAAGCATTTGTTGTCATGTAAAATTTCATTGTAGTTAATATTTCTGCAATACACATGGGCCTCGTGATTTTGTTTTTAGTAAACCGATCGATAAAAATGGGTACAGATAAGAAAATGCCTGGCTAAGAGCTATTTAAAAACTTTCACTGATGCAGCACATTAATTCTCTGCATGATTCACATGTAACTCTCCATTCACATTTACTCTGCAGCAGCATTAAAGATGCTTCTCTCAGTGAAAATGTTCCTGTGATAAGGTATGCTTTCTTTTTAAGTGGGCATGCCTAGGAGCTTAGCACACAGCATGTGTGTGGGAAAGAGATGGGACCCAGCCCTGGGAACAAAAAAAAGGCTGACTAAGACAAGATCAACACTTTGAGCACACAGCAAAGCAGATTTGGTTTAGTCAGAGGACATGACTCCCCTGCAATTCTGTGCCCCTGCTAATTTCAAACTCAGGTCACCATCTTGAGGGTGCGATGGGAGGCTGTCACCTGAAGTGAGAAGCAGCACACACTGCAACAGCGTGTATCAGCCTAATGCACTCACTGAGGGCAAACACAATAGTGTTTACCAGTCTGCTCTGAAGTTCTGCTGACAGCCTGCACACTCAGACAGAATGACAGCAGCTACCGTTGGGGAGAATGTTTGTACAAGGCCTTGCTTATGCCTCCAGAAAACAAATCTCGTCCTGCTTTTCTGCTACATACACAGGTGCCTGGAACACAGCCTGGAAGGCCAGGCTTTTGTCTTCAGCTCTTTCAGGCCACCTTCAAAGCTTTTGTTTTACATAGCACTGCCAGGCACCCCTACTGTGACCAAGCTCAGTCCTTATTACAGCACTGTCTATAAACGTGACCCAGTTTTTATGCCTGAATATCAACTTCTTGGACTTCTGCCTCTCCACAAGGCATATGCTGGGGCAGGATCTCATACAGCTGCAGCTAGAAACCTAGGAGTCAGGCACTGCCTAGAGATAGCTCAAACAAATATGGTAATAAGTTGACCAGTACACTGAATGTGAGCGCATGTGAACATAAAGCAGCTTAAGAGTTTTATCAGCCATCAAGCAGCTTGAGAACTGTCTGCAACCCTGTATCACCACCAAACAGTTCTCTGGGGTAGGGTATTAAACAGCACAGACAGTAAGACGACTGTGAAAGCACTTTGGAGCACAGTCCAAATCACCACAAATCTATTCTGGTATGAGGCTCTGGTGCAAAATGACTCAAGAATCCAGAAAAGAGGAAAAAATGCTGGACCAGGTCACTAGCTACATCAAAACAGGGTAGAAGCCACCGCATCTGTAACAGTATGAATTACACAGAAAGACATTTCATGATCAGCTGTTTGTAGTTGTAGTTCGAAATCTTTAATGACTGCATATAATCTTTTTAAATGCAAGTCGCAAGTATTTACGTTAAGCATGGAGGATCACATAGAACACATTGGTAGGCTCATGATCTTAGAACTGAAGAGAGCAATTAAAACCAGATACACGGTTCATCAAGGCAGCTGGAAACAACTGACACGTTTGAGACCCACAGACTTCTTTCAAATCACTTTCTCGTGATCTGAAAGACTTTGCATACTTTACCTCGATTTGGGCAGGCTTAAAACAGCAATTGCCTGCAAGCTCAACACTGAGCATGGGCTGGTCCCCCATCTCCCAAACTACAGCTTGCATTCACTCCAGTTCTACACAGCTTTTTGTCTTGCACTCCCCATGACCACACACTACAGGACTCAAAAAGCGCGATACCCGCGACTCGGCGACAGCGTCCTTTCCACCCTTACTGCCTCCTACGGTTAGCAAGCCCAAAGCTTGCCACGTTTCGTCACCTCCCACACCAGGCCGGGCCCAGAGCCTCGCAGCCAGGCGAGGTGAGCTCTCCCGGGGGCCGTCTCTGCCTCCGTAACCGG
>JANHFX010001242.1:0-58219 GCA_027560015.1 Chloroceryle amazona
CCCCTGGGCAGCTGCCCCGGGCTGCGCGGAACGGGCCTGGGCCTAGGCCCAGTCCCCGGCCTAGGCCTGTTGGGCTCGGCGGCGGCTGCCCTCACCCTACTCGCCGAGCGGCTCCCACCACGTGCTTGGCCTAACAAAAAGCAGAACCGGGAGCTGGGGACCGTTCGTGTGGTTTTAAGTGCGCTCAAGGGTGACCGACCGCAGGTTTTATCTGCAGATTTTCTCCCTTTTTTTTCCCTCATGAGCTGAGGAAATACCAGAGTACGTGTTCTGGGAGACTCCTAATAAAGGTGGCTGTTGGAGTGGGGCTTGGGTGGGCCTCTAGGAATCTTAGGAG
Source organism: Chloroceryle amazona (assembly GCA_027560015.1). Classification (NCBI taxonomy): domain Eukaryota; kingdom Metazoa; phylum Chordata; class Aves; order Coraciiformes; family Cerylidae; genus Chloroceryle; species Chloroceryle amazona. The sequence continues at coordinate 338 of JANHFX010001242.1, forward strand.
GCTGCAGCTGTGAAGCTTAAGGGGTTTTTGTTCGCAGTTTACCTGATGCTGTGCAGTGTTACAGCTATTTAGAGAGTCCTCTTTGCTGGGGTGTCTTGAGTTCGTTCGGAGAGGTAAAAGGATTGCATCAGTGATGATGCACCAGCCCTCTGCAGGGTGGTTTGGGTCCAGGGAAGGGGAGGGTGCTGGTTCCTCTTGCAAATCACCTTCATCAGTCACACCTCAGAAAATTTGTCTTTGGGATCTGCAACGTTTTTGTTTTAGGACCCTCCCGTATTTTAGTGTCTTTTGATCAAGATACTCTGCTCTGGTGTGGCACTTCTCATTCGTTAATCATAAAGCACTTGTCACAGGAGTCCAGTGTAATGCATGAGGAAGACTGTCTATCTGAATGCGTGTACATGATTAATACTATTTTGTCCTTAACAAAAAGCAACTTCCCACACTCCTCCTCTTTTCCAGTGTGGTAGAAAAGGAATTTGTCAGCTCTTTTTACCACTTCAGGAAGGCGAACTCCCTTTGGGACATAAATAAGTATAAAGAGAAAACCTCTTTGTAGCTGTTCTTAGAAAAGTTTTGATGCTGCTTCCTCTTCTAAACACTGTCATTTTTAATTTTTTTTTCCAAGTAACCATGCTTTTGTTTTGTCTTTTATCTTTAAAAAGTGTCAGTCTATAGAAGAGTACTGAAGCAGAGAAGTGTCCTGTAATTATTGTATCAGGTGCATATACCCTGCAGGACAGTGGCACTCTGGGGTCTTGGCCACAGTACCTACTTGTGTCCTGACTGTGTGAGGAGGAGATCTGGGTTTGCTCCATTCCTTCACGTGCTCACAGCCCTGGGATGTGGTGCTGGGTGTGTGGTCTGTGTTCCCCAGCAGATAGCTGGGACTGAATTGATGGGGAATCCAGGACTGCCAGGATTGTTTGCCTTTCAGTGTAAAAACATTACATAATATAAGTGGAGAGAAGAAACCCAAGTTTGAACTATTCTTGAGATGCAAAGAGCTGTCTTGCAATGTTCCTTCTTTCCCCCTACTCTTAGGCATGGAAAATTGTGATTGAGTTCTTTGTATCAGGCTACAAGAATCAGCAAAGATTTTTCCTGGAGCTTGAATAACTTCATCTACTTGGATACTTAAACAGAAATGTGTGCAAAAGTTTGCAGCTCATCTTACAGAGTTTATAATTTAGCAGGAATTGTATAACCTTTTGTACATGTTTTTCAGTGATAAAAAAAAATCTCCATTGGCTTATAATGAGAGATCTCCTTTTTCAAGCAGAAGAGGCACAAAAATAAACTCACCTACCTGAGGGCACACAGATCATAAAGGCAAGGTTAGAAGTCAGAAATCTGGGGGTGGGGGGGGTGGGGGGGGTGTTGTTTTTCATTATTGTCAGTAGATCAGATTGCCATTGAATGTGATGTTTGGTTCAGCAGCACTGTGCTTCCTCCCCACTTCTTTCTCAAATCTAAAGCAGTTACCTTCTGGTACCAGGACTCATGCACATAAAACATCCATGCTGAGCTCAGAAATTTTAAATGTAGGGGGCAAAAATGAGGAGTTTGTAAAAATAGATTTAAATAATATTTAAAAGTTCTATTTTTTTGCACCAGTTCTGAAATTAGACCTGATGCTGGGTAAATATCTTAGCTGAAGGTGTTTCTGACTAGCACTCTGCATTGCAATCTGGTGTGTCTTCCCTGCTGTAATTACAAGATTGCATCCTCATGTTACAGTAACTTAAAGGAGATGACTATATCAATGTGATATAATACACTCTTTTGTTCAGTATATCTCTGAATTCTTAAAGTTTTTAATTAGAAGTTTAATCTACTTCAAGTAGTGTTTTCTACTCTAGACCTGCATTCTGTTTCTTCACAAGTCTAACTCCCGTTAACTGAATCCTTGAAAATTCTACTATTCGACCTTCAGTTGTTTTGCCTACATTTAGAAGTTTTTGTGAAAGTTACTTAGAAATGTGTATTTATAGTGCACAATTTCACCTTCTTTTTCTGTGATCTTTCTATTCAGCTTCTCTAAATCTTACTCCAGTATGAAACAGCTGTCAGCAGAGACCATTCGTCTCCTTTCAAGTTCTCAGGTGATTACATCAGTTGTCAGTGTGATAAAGGAGCTGATAGAAAATTCCTTGGATGCCAGTGCCACAAATATTGATATTAAACTGGTAAGTTCTCTTTCTCTTGCAAGGAATTAGATGTAAAAGAAGATGGAAGCAAAGTTGTTTCGCTGCAAATGTATTTTTTTAGTCTGTTGTGGGTTTGGGGAATGGAATAATGAAACTGTTTGTTTTAAAAGGTGTTGGACTTGTTTCACTGCTAGATCAGTGTTTTAATGCAGTACAAAATGCTGTCAGGAAAAGTGAAAATTAAAACAGTGGGAAAGATTAATGGCCATGCCAGATGTTTTTGCAATAGAAATTGCCACATGTTCCCTGATTAGCATGGTGAGCTTGGGCTACTTAGAACATTTTATTTTCATAAGCTCTTAAAGAAAGTTGGCATATGACTCCAGGATAGCTTCTGAAAAAAAAAAGGAAATATTGCTGCTAAGAAAGAACTTGTGCTTTTTTCCCAAATCATGTAAAACTACTAACTGGTCTCTTGCTGCTGTATTTCTGGGTTTGGAGAATTTTCTCAAGAGCTGCACAGTAACAGCGTCTCCCAGTTTGTAATAAAGTGTGTTTTTATAGTCTGTATAAATAGCTGTATCCAGGATTGCATCCCATTTCCTTTTGTGCAAATAACAGTGAATCTGTGAGCTGTTCTGGAATCAAGGATTAGACAAGTGCGCTCAGTTAGGAGGGCAATTGAATTTCTGCCTGTTTCCTTTCTCCGTGTCGCTTCTCTTTTTTTTCTGAATGAGACTCAAGTGAGTATGGTTTCCTGCAGATGCCAAGGAACATGCTTATTTGTTATTAGCCTTAAATAAGCTGAAGATAGTCTGTCTCCACTGTGGTGGTCTGTGATGACCTCTCTTAAAGTCTCAGTATTTACATTGCATAGTGTCTTGCTTCATGAGTAACTCCGAGTGAGTGGTGTGTGCACAGTTCTGGGCATAAGGGTATCAGAATCAGGTCAGCTCAGTCAGTAGCTGCAAGACATCAGTGGAAGGTTTTGGAGCCTTCAGAAATTGTTAAACTGTGCTAGTCCCTTTTACTGGAGCACCACTATAGAGCTATGCAGATAGCCAGAGGAGGAAGACCTCTATTGCTCTGTGAAACCCACGACTATTAACCACCTGTTTCCATAGTGACAGGTCCCAAATCAGCTAAAAAGAGCATTTTCAACCATTTCCAGTGCATGAGTCATGTGCACTACTGTTACATCCTTTGTCCGTTCAGCCCAATCCAAAGCACTGTATTTCTAAAACAAAAAACAAACCTGGCTTTACACAGGTTGCCAGTGAGTGCAAGAGATTGCTCATTGTTCTTCTCTGAATACTAGGGAAGAAGAGAAGACCTGCAGCTTGCACAACTGTACACAGTAATGCTGTAAAACTGGGGTTTTTTTGGTGATAATATTTTTATATCAAAATACTGTATTTAATGCATGAAATATAAATAAGTTTGTCCACTTAACAGAGGTCAACAACCACATTAACTCTAGATTAGTTCAAGAGCATAATAGAGAACAGAAACTTGAACTTTCATTTTACGGCTTGATTTTTTTTTTTTCTTCCCCTGAAACTTGCAGCGTTTTCATTGTTTTGACTTTTTCCAGGTGGGTTAGGAAGGCTACGTGATTTCTTTGGAATTGTTACCCAATTTGCCTGAACAAAGACAGGAATGGCTTTTTTGGAGGCAGCCAGGAGGTAATGTGCAGGTGGATTAGTTCTCAGGTAGAAACCACGGCAGTGGTCGGTTGTAGTTGGAAGCTTTGGCTAGTGTTTTATTGTTGTTATTTCTCAGTTGACCAGACTCCAATAGGTGAGCATCTTTGCACTGTGTATCAATTAGCTTTTACACCACACTGGGAAGAACATCAGCTTATATTGTGGTTTTAGTTAATGGGATATTACTTTAATTACAATTAGAAGGCAGTCATTTGATTAGAAACTGAACCGTGGCCTTTTTATAAGGTGTTGAATGGTATCTATTTATTAACTTGAACCTCAGATTTGTTGCTTTTAGAAATAAGAACATGGAGGAGCTTGCCTTGTTGTTAGCAGCAGGGTAAACTACCCCTGTAGCATGACTGTGCCTTAAGCATATGGAGAATGATGGTTTTATTCTTGACACGGTTAAAGTATGCTAAAAACAACCAAGGTAGCAAATCCGTGCTTGTGTGTGGATAAAGAGACTCCGGGGCAGCAGTCTGTCAACTTCCCTGATTGACCTCTAACAAACAGGAGCTTTATTAGAATGATCTGCATCATCCTACATCAATATGCCCGGCATTGTTAGACATTTCTGCCTCTCATGATTCCTTTATCTTTCTAGTGCAAAAGGAGAGTAACCTAGCAAGAAAAAGTGGATTATTTTTGCCAGTCTAATAAGCTGACTTGACCTTAGAGTTCTTATGAGTAATAGAGCTGTAGCAGAAATGAAACAGGACCATGCCATTGTGAGTGAAAGAGGTGGAATTTAACCATGTGGTTTGACATCAATGATCTAGTAGAGCAACATAAAACATCTTGTGGGATCGTGACCTCAGTAGTGTTCTCAGTAGTGTTTAGGTAATGTAGTGTGGTGGCAGGTGTTACAGAGAGCAAAGCTGAAGCACTTTAAGTAAAATGTGTACAAGTAAAAACGAATAATATTAGAAAAGAAATAGAGAATAATTCATGTAACATTTTGACTGAAGTTGAAGAAGATAAATCTTATGTTTCCTAAGCAGTTAAGTGGTCTGGAAGTAAAAGTTAGAATGGAAAATAGGGGTTCATTATAAAATGCTCAAACCCTGGATTAGTTCAAACAGCAGTAGGGTGAGGGGTTCCCATCAATATCTCCTTAGTTGTTATGTTCAAATGAGGTGTCTTGCTTAGGTTCCTTTTTACTTCCCAGTAGGAAGTTGACTCAGATATGAACAAAACCATTTTTTTTCACCTGAAGATAGCTTTAGCACTGTTCATTAATATGGAGTGAAATGCAGCCACATTTCTGCTGTCTATCAGTTAATTATATAATTCTTTGTCTAGCTCAGAGACTTTTGACTTTTCCTGATATAGGTTATGTATGAATACAGACATTTAGCTATCTTCCCTTTGTTTTTAATTTCATTATGTGTTTTTACTTCGCAAAATAACCTGGGGAGTACATGAAATTTTTTCATAACTGTTTTCAGTGGATGCCTAGATGGGACAGCACAGTTCTGTTTAATCAATCAGCTTTCTGTGAACAACCATCACGTGCTCTGTACAGCACCAGTGGTGGTAGCCACTCATTCATGATACTCTTTCTAAGCAAAACCAGTTTTAAGGTCACCTCGATGTTACACACAACAGCAGATTTTTCTGCATATTACATCATAATCTTTTCAAAAAGCCAGGCATGCTTCTGTAAAGGAAGTTAAGTTACTGATCTTCCAGCTCTAATTAAAATTCTTGTTTTAATTTTACTGTATTTATATCAACATACTCTTTCTAAACCAGAGTGTGAATTACATTATTTAGACAAACCATCACTACTACATGTTGTATTTTAAGTTTTGTTTTATATATTTATTTATTTTTTTAATAGAGGTCTTTAATGGTTGCTCCAATTAAGCAGAATTTCCACTTCTGTCTGGATGGTTAGATGCTGTAACCGTGGCTGTTTCAAACTTCTGTCTTAATTCATCCTGTTGTTTTAGTGCTCCTTTCTGGTTTGTTCTTTTTTTTAGGAGAATTACGGATTTAACAAAATCGAAGTAAGAGACAACGGCAATGGAATCAAGGTTGCTGATGTTCCAGTTATGGCAGTTAAACACTACACCTCAAAAATAAGCTCTTCTGAGGACCTTGAGAGATTGACAACATACGGCTTCCGTGGAGAAGCTTTGGGAGCAATTTGCTGCATATCAGAGGTGAGCAGTTGGTATAAATGTGTCCATTCTGCTGTGATGTGAATTTTATTTTTTTTTTTAATTTTTGTGTGTGTTTGTGAAAGTTTTATTAAAATAACTTCAAGGACTTTACATTGTTCCAGCAGCCTGCCAGAGTTATGTTTTCTGAATAGTTTGGCTTGTGTATGCTGTCTTTCCTCCCCTTCCCCAGAAGTTGTGTCATATGGTTAGGAAGTGGTATGGAGTTTGCTACTTGTGTTAGGGTAAATGAGGAACAGCAGATGGTGGCCAGGAGAAATTGATGCATGGAACTGGTGGCCCACATACCTACCATTCCAGTAATGATTTCTGCCTTATCTAGGTGATTTGCAGTCATGGGATCTTGCTGAGCTCCATATTGCTCCTTGGCAGGTGTATAACTGCAATTGCACAAACTTTGTTGTCCGTACGAGTAAACAGGAACCTGGTCCCGGGCCCGAGTCTGATGTTTGTGTTAAGAGGACTGGCAGTGTACTGATGTACACTATCCAAAGAGTGTTAAGGCTGTTGGCTCTTAAGCATCTACATGTTCCATTGTGCTCTGCCTTTCCGTATTCATGCTGCACCAAGGTTAAGTTTTGGACTCTGTTGTCTTAAGACTCCCAAGGATTAGATCATGCAAGAAGATACTGGTATCTGTGTCTGGAACCAACTGCTGAGGTCAGACAAAGCCTTAGAGCTTGACTCTGTGCTACCTTGGGCTACGTTCAGATTGCACCAAGCAGCAGTGGGTTGTGTATTTGCATGGAGATTTCCAAAGATGCTTTCAAAAGTGTTGGTGTTTTGACAGATGATGACAGATCATTGGTTCATTGAGTTGTCAGAGCAGGGTGCTGTCTGTTCCAAGCTTTTAATCAGCTCTGTGGTGCATTTCATAAGAGATGGGAGGTTCCCGAGTATATTAAGTACTTTAATAGGTATTACTTTAGTCCTTGTATCAGTAATTAAGTTAATTAAACACTCCTAGCATTAATTGCATTCTATCTACCCAAACTGCTCCCTGAAGTTTCAGTTGAGGTACTTTACAATTGGCCCTTAAGTAGGTCTGTAATACTGTAATTTCCATTAATCAATTACTTTTTTTTTTCCTCTCCAGAGGCATGGCTAAGCTCTGAATGATTCATATCAGACACTAAAATAAAACCAAATAATCCTGAAGCTCTGTATATGTGATAACCTTTATGTCTTTCAGATGGCTAAAGTGCAGTGGTTCTATTGTTCAAAATGTTTATACCTGAACTCGGGGTAATTTTATTGAATCTTCTGGTTTATGACTGGTCTTGCTAAAGCTGAATAGCTTACAAAACATGCTACTATTGATTGCTAGGTGTATTTGGGTGTGGAAAGATAATATGCTGTTGTATAGTACTTATGTCTGTGGAATCTCACATGGATGTAAGAAGTTGTCAAAGTATGCCTTCTCTCACAAAGGATGGAAATGCAACATTATTCATTTAGTTGTTTGTTTAACCTGTGTTAGAAGATACAGAAGTGTGTGTTGTAGTTGCTTTGTGTATTAGTGTAATAGAAATGCTTGGATTTTAGTTTAATGGATTGGGGAAAAAAAAAAAAAAGAGTAATAATGCATAATGTTTCTGTGACTTCTAGAAACACCTGTAGAAGAAAAAACTTCTAAACTAATTAAATGTAAACATGGTAACTGAAGCAATGCAATGGTAAGAGTGGTAGCAAACTATATCTAAGCTCACTATGAACTCTATGAATCCTTGATTAACAGACTCTTTTTTTTCTTTATCACTCTTCAGGTTTTGATCACAACAAAGACACCTGATGATGATTTCAGCACTCAGTATGGTTTGGATAGCAATGGGCATATAACTTCTAAAAAGCCTTCCCATCTTGGGCAAGGTAGGATATCATCATTCTGATGTTGTGTTGTGACAGAAGCATTTTATGTTTCTCTGAGGCTCTATTTGATGTTGAAATACCTGTTCTGTACTTGAAGGCTGAGTATGAAATCTTTGCAGCTCCAAACATTTCTTGCCTTATGTCTGCCAACTGAGAATGTGATGTTATTGTAAGAAATGTCTTGGAAGTTGCTTTAGATAATAATTATAAACTAGTTTCTCCTTCTCTGACTCCCTTCTTGAAGTTAACAAAGGAAATGAAAGCTATAAAAATTCAATGTCTCGGGTCCATGCAGACAAACTATATAAGTACATGAAGATTTGTTCGGGACCAAAATAATGCTCCTGTACATAGCTAACTCCTTGGATAAAGGAGGAAGTGTTGCCCTGCTGCTATACGAAGGAGTTGCTGGAAGCAGCATGGCCCTGGCAAAGTCACAGTCCTTTCTAACCTGCCAGAAGGGTGTGTTGCTAGATACCCTTGTGCATGTCTGTGTTACAGATTAAAGGTTGATGGTGTTTCAGACATGGTGTAGGTTTGGGGTAGCTTGTTGTCTCAACAGTCCTTGCTGAGCAGAGCTGAAAGTAGAGCTTTTCCCTAAAGCTCAGCTTTTCCCAGCTGAGCGGCAGCGGCTGCGTGTCAGTGCTGTGCCCACGGGCTGCCCCCTGGCTGGCTGCAGGGCTCGAACACCAGCGGGGAGCTGATGGCTGAACTGGCTCCCTTCCTCCTCAGCATTAACTGGCTGCAGGGAGCCACTAAGCCCCAAGAAGCTGCCTAGGGCTAGTCACTGGGCAAATACTGAAGAAGTAGCTGTTGTAGAGGATGCTAATTTTAACCAGGGACTCTTTGAGATTTGGACTAGTATTTTTCACAGCTGGAAAGCCTGTTGGTTGCATTGCCTCGTCTTTTGTCAAAGTTATTGAATGATTGACTGATTTCTGTGACATCCATTTAATACTTTGCAATATCCTAACAGGCTAGAACTTTATGTGGTCATGTTGGTAGATGAATATACCTCATTTTTCTATGTACCGTGCCTTGAGCAGAGGTATCTGGTTCCTCAGGTACTACCCTAAATGCTTGTGAAGGGCCTTAATGGAGCACAGTATTCCTTTGCCTTCAGATGTCTGATTAGACTCCAGCATGTTAATCATTTTACTAATGAAAGTTAGCTTAATATGCACTCAGAAAGTCATCAGCTTTATTTAGTGCTGATTCTTGCTATTGCCAGTATATATGAAAGAAAGCTTACTGCTGCAATCGTAACTAAGTAGAGGAATCACAGCTCTTGAGGTCTATATGTATTTTTGGGGGGAAGATGACTGCTAACTTAGTATATTTCTTCTCATGCTAATATAATCTAGTACAATGTTACCAGGGTTTACTTTGTATGTAGCAGCATACAGACAGGACTCTGCAAGGAAGAATGAAGTTCCCTCAATACGCAGTGAATGGTATGCTTTCAAGTGTAATTTTCACTTATGTTTTGCCACCTGATTGCAGGTACTACAGTAACAGTCCTAAAGTTGTTCAAGAATCTTCCTGTAAGAAAGCAGTTTTACTCAACAAATAGAAAATGTAAAGAAGAACTGAAAAAAGTCCAAGATCTGCTAACAGCATATGGTATCATAAAACCAGATGTGAGGATAACCTTAACACATAATAAGGTAATAATGAGTTTATCAGCTATCTTAAGGATCAGTTTCTGATTAACTAATGCAGTTCATCTAATACATAAAATCATTCATTTCTAGGAATTTTCTTTCAGCATAGGTTTTTGCTGGACTTCCACTTCTTTCTTTCTTACAGATTTTGATCCTAAACTTCTAAAACTCAGGCTCACATCTTTTTGGTTTGCTGTAACAGATGCCTGGTTACATCTATAGACACTAATATAGACACTATATTATTTTACACACCAGTGTTATAAGAGTGATTTTACATGCTGGTGGTTAGTAAAGATGGCGGGGGTGTTCTGCAGAACAAAGAAGTGAGACCTTACTAGGCTGTGGGTCCTGATCAAGTGTTAACCTAAACTAGTTGAAAAAAGACTCCAAGAATTTACTTGGTTAGACTGTCTGGATAGATGCTGTAGCACATCCAGGTAGCTCGCAGTATGCGGAGTCGTAAGAGCTCAACACATAATGATGGTTTTATTTAAAACCATTACATGCTCAAAACAATTTGTTGCAGTGGTGTAATTAAGAGTAATGTATGTTATAACAATCAGACTTTAGTTGAGCTAGTTTGAATCCATTCTCCCAAGTTCAGACATTGACCGCTTGGAGGCTACTTTGACTTCATAGCATACTGAACAGTAATTCTACAGCACAGAATCACAGAATAATAGAGGCTGGAAGGGACCTCTGGACATCATCTAATCCAACCCCACTGCCAAGGCAGGGTCAGCTAGAGAAGGTCACCCAGGAATGCATTTAGGTGGGTTTTTAATGTCTTCGGAGACGGAAACTCCACCACCTCTCTGGACAGCCTGTTCCAGTGTTCCATCACCCTCAAAGGAAAGAAGTTCCTCCTCATGTTTAGATGGAACTTACTATGTTCAAGTTTGTGTCCATTACCTCTTGTTCTGTCACTGGGCACCCCTGAAAAAAGACTGGTCCCATCCTCTTGACACCCACCCTTTAAGTATTTATAAGCATTGATAAAATCCCCCCTCAGTCTTTTCCTCTCCAGATTAAAAAGACCCAAGTCCCTCAGCCTTTCCTCATAAGAGAGATGAAGCTACAAAAATTACACGTAACTACAGAAGTGACACCTTGAGCAGTTCTCCTTTACTTGACCCTAGTTTAACTTAGCTAATTTTATTGGCTGTACTCCTGCTTTTGACACCTCTGAGAAGAAAGCCATGATATTAAATTTCCAAGTCACCACAAAGCAGAGAGTGACATCTCGTGGCCTGATGCCTCAGCAGTGCTTTTTCTGTTCTAAAATAATTTTGTTTGTTGATCTTGCTGTTTTGCTTGCTCACTGAGCAATTTTGATCAGTTACTTTGTCAACCAAGCATTCATACCTAGTTCCTTTGCAGTGGGAACGATGAATGACAGTGTGCTTTCTTGAAATAATAACAGATTGCCCATCCTTTTCTGGAGCTGTATGACATGCTCTGGTTACATACATATTTCTAAATATCAAAGTGTAGGTACTGTGAAAAACAAAAGCCAGCCTGTGGCTACAGAATTGAGTATTCCAAAGCTGAGAAAGTGTAGCTATTTAGTCTTATTTCATTGGGACTACAGAGAGTTTGAAACCAAAGGTCTTGGGGTTGTGCGCTTCTTAGATTGACATCTAGTAGTGGTTCACAGTATTGGTCTTAAATGTTGTTTAATAAACCTAATTTTGTCTTGTATTGGTGATTTGATTTTGTCCCCTCTGACAAGTTGCAAATAGGTTTTTTTTTTTTGCACGGCATTTTGATTTCATCACCTTTGATTAGGTTATTGCATTTAACAAGTCTTATGAGGAGCGGTGAAGGGAATGGGGGTTGTTTAGCCTGCAATAAAGGAGGCTGAGGGGAGACCTTACCACTCTCTACAACAACCTGAAAGGAGGTTGTAGCGAACCTCGGGGTCAGTTTCTTGTCCCATGAAGCAAGCTATAGGACAAGAGGAAATGGCCAAAATGTGTACTGGGTGAAGTTTAGATTAGATATTAGGAAAATTTTCTTCACAGCTGGAACAGGCTGCCCAGAGATGTAGTGGAGTCACCATCCCTGGAGGGATTTAAAAGCTGGGTAGATGTGTCACTGAGGGACGTAGTTTAGTGGTGATCTGGTATTCCTGGGTTAACTTGATGATCATGAAGATGTCTTCCAAACTCTATAACTTCTTTGTATCTACGTATTCTATAACTTATTTGTATCTTTTTTTTTTTTTTCTCTGCAATGATAATAATGTACAAGCATTTGATCACATTTTTTTTCACAGTATTTACCACAGAAATTATATGGAGAGTGACATCATACTAGCCATTGCACTTTGGTTTTGACTACCCAACTTATTAGCGTCAGAGGTAAATTCTTCAGTACACAGTTTGAGTGGGTAAAATAATTCAGTCCATCTGCAGGTAGTTTTATTCGTGTAATGACAGAGATGGGCTTTTTTTGGCTCTTCATTTTACGTTCATTTAATTTCTTTGGGAGAAGATACTGCTCAAATATTTTAACACAAGAGGTCGCTCAGTAGCTGTTGCTGAGCAGGGAAAATTAGAGGTTTAAGAAATCCTACAGAAAGTGTAATCTGCCTTTGTCCATTTGTAAATGCTTTAAAATAGTCTGGAAGTGTTAAAAATCTTTGAATGCAGATTCCTGTGTTTGTACTGCTGTTGTCACTCCTTGCAAAACAAAAAATTACCTATTGAATCATACCTTTTATGAGATTCTGAAATTCCAATACATACCAACTTTCAGCAGGTCTATTTGCATCCATTTTCCTGTTATATCACAGAACATGAATATTCATTAGTTCCATTTCCTTCAGATGGTAAGTATGACTGTCATTAAAATTATTAATTGAGATCAGAAAGTGTTTTTCCTATAGTGATACGACAGTAGATCTGTACTAGAAAAATACTCTACTGAATAGGACTGTGGTTTGGGGTTTGAAATTATTTTTTTCTGGTGGCTGTTTTATTTTTGTTTGAAATGTCCTAGGAGAAAGATTCAACTTCCTAGAATGACTTTCTTTTTCATGTAACTCATAGGAACTCATAGATTATGTATTAGTTTAAAAAAACCCTACCAACCCTGTATGTGCAATTATTCAGAGGCGTTCCTAGAATCCCAGATTCTTGAGGCTGAGCCAATACTTTCTGTAGCAGTGGAAGATACATGTCAGGAGTAAGATCAGGTTCCAAAGCTTGAAAGAGCAAGAAGGTAGCAGAGATGAGATATTACCGAAGGAGACGAGGGAAGATGGATTGAAAGAATAGAAAGGGTAGTAAGTGGAAAAAATAGTAAATGAATGTATAATCCAGAGAAATCGTCAAAATAAATGCCAAAGACAGTACATTTAAAAAAAAATCAACAATCTAAACCATCTTTAAAGTCATGTATTGTATAAGAAATTGAAGGAAAATGGAAGAAAGCATAGCGCTGGATTTACTGAGTAAGAATGTAATGAGACTGAAGCTATGAGAGAAGTGTCTGAGGTTAGGCATTTGAAAATGGTTGCTTATTTGATTGTAGCAGAAACTTACTTTGGCAAGTCAGGGCTCTTACTGAACTGTTGAACGTATGTATGTGTTTAGGATTCACAGTGTACTGCATGTTTCATTTCTACAGTGTAGGGCTTTTTAAAGGGGTATTTCTTGTGCTTCTCAATGAAATTTCTAGAAGTTTTTCTTGTTGTTATCTGTGTTAGTTTTGGAAATGTTGCCATCAAGTGTCTGATTTCTTTTCTGTGAAGAACTGTAATGCTTTTTGTGCCTTTGAATTGGTTTTTAGTAAGAAAGAAAATAGGTATCCTTTTATCGGTCCTCCCAGAGTTCATTTACTGTGCACTCTGTCAGTGGATTTCCGAGATGGGAACTCTCAATTGCTCTTTCTGCTCAGAATGTTTTGTTTGCATTAGCAATAAATAATGAATCACTTTGCAGATCAACCCTTGAAGCACTATTGCTATTTTGACAACTTGGATTAGCTAGTGCTCCTTCTTTTTATGAAGGTTTATCCTGCCAAGACATTCTTTGAATACTGATAATGTTGATCCTCTTGCCAGTATGGTTATGTTAGAAAGAGGTATTTTTCTTCTTTCATCACCATGTTCCTTGAAAGCATATTGAATAATGAGACAGCCAAATGGAAATAATTTACACGAGTATTCGGCAAGTTTATTTAAAGTTAACATTATCTGAAGGCAAGCTAAGAACATGCCAAAGTAGCTACTGCTTAAACCACATCAAACTCTCCAGCCCAAAATGCTGTGTTCTAGCCACCTATGACCTCTGGGTGTATTTTACAGGTGTGTGTAGGGCTCTTCCCACAAAAACAGTTTTCACACTCATCACTGTTTAACACCAGTGGCCCTTGACTTGCCACTGATGTTCAAGAAATGCCTTTTGTGTGTTGAAAGGCTGACGATAGGGGGAATTTTAATTCTGTTCCAGTTGCCTTCCTTCCAGAAAAACACCAAAACGAGAGAACACACAATAACTACACCTGTTGTAACAATTCCATAGGTAAAAGGGCTGACCAAAAGGTGGTTTATCACCTGCCTTTCAGCAGGTCCTCCCACACACAACTGGTCCCATGTCTTGTGCAAAGCACAAGGTGGGCCATAAGTAGACCAAATAAATTTTACATTTTTTGTTGAGGAAAAATCTTCAGAAGGGAGTATTTTTTTTCATGTGTTATATTTTAAAACCTTGATCACACGCAAGGCTATGTGGTGTTTGTTTCTTGAGAGAATCATGGGTCAGAACTTGTGCATGCAAGATGTTTAGTTTGAAGCTATTATTATAACTATGGATGGTATTCTTCCTCAAACCCTCTTTGTGATTGTGGTTGGTGTTGACCTGAAGGATGCCATCTGATTGATTGATTTATTTTCTTTACGGGAAGTCTCCTCTTATTTACAGAGTTGGATAATCTTAACCTAGTCTGTATCCAATAGTCCAAACCCAGTTTGTTTTCTATGTCTGGGTTCTCTGTAATAGTATGAGGCTTCTGAGCCAGAGGAGTTGCATTAGGATAAATTTACCATTTTTAATAATGGGGGTTATACTTTGCAGTCATTTTGCTACTGTAGCTGCGTGTTGGAAAGAAATCTGCATTGAGCAGAAACAGTAGCACATAAAGTCTTTCTTGAGTTGGAAAGACTAATCTGTTTAATGTAATGATGAGAAATCAAGTCCCTTCCTAATCTGTGTATTTATATTTTAATACCAATTATGATTAAGAATCTGCAGTGCTCTGCAGCCAACATGCTGACCTGGTATATAGCTCAGTCTTGTTGTTCAGTGGCTTTGCTGAGAAAGCCAAACAGAGAGTTAATTATGGTGTTTTTTGTGCTGAGGACACCTGTCCACTAGGAAATGCGCTGAGACCCTCAACTCAATTTACATCAGCCAGAGAACAGCTGCCAGATGGTAACTACTTTTGGTCACTACCAACCTGGTTGAATTTGAACTGGTGACCTAGAGGTGAAATGCTTTATATCCTATTACTAATTCCTTGAGGTTTCCAGTTTCTCATCCATCACTTATTTCAAATGACAGCACAGTCTATGTCTGAAATCTCAAAACAATTACCGTTTCACATATGCAGTGTGTGTTGCAGAGTCTGAGATGTACCTTGGGCTCTTGCAAGGCTTTCACACTCACTTTGGACACTTAAAATTTTAAGTTTAGTAGTAAAAGGTTTTTTTCCAAAGGCATCTGAGAGTTTTCCCTCTTCCTTCCTGATGTACTTTGTCACAGTTAGGTGTCTTATTTTTGTTAACCACTCTTCTACAAAGGGCTTTTAAACCTCCTTTTATTTAAATGAAATTCACTATGGTGCTGTACATCTTCTGAATGACAGGGTAGGATTAGAAACTGTGTTTTTTGATAGTAGTTTAATTGTTTGGGAGGTTTTAATGTATTGTTTTCCTTTTGCTATGGAATAAGAATTTCTCTAGACACCCACAGCTGAACATGTGTGGTTAAGGCAGCCAAAAAACTTAAAACTCTCTATAGTCTTTGTAATTCTTGAAAGCCTCTGAAGATGTGTTACCAGATGAAGGTCCTTGGCTCCTTGCAATATCTTTGTAAATATCTGTTAATTCCTCTCCTAACTTGCCTCCCAGCTCCCAAATGCAGGCATTTTTTCCCTGCATGATGCTCAGGAACGGCTTTTTATTTAGAGAGTGCCATCATAACACAAGAGGGAAATATGAGCAGGAAATACACCCAAATTTGGAGAATGAACAGTACTGTGGAACTTTACTGTCTTTCAGCAAATCCCAGTGATACCTGTAATGTCTGTGGGAAAGACTGGTGTGTCAGCTGATTTGATGAGGGGAAAAGTGGTGCCTTGAGCCTGTCTGTTGCACACCTCCACTGGTACTTGTCCTACCATCTCTTAGAAAATGGATGGGACAGCTGATTCCTCAGGGGCAAGTACAAAATAAAAGAGGAAAATAATTAGGTTTATATAGAGATTTGCGTTATTTTTCTTTAATCTAAATTGAAAAAACACTGTGATTTCTGTTTTTAAGGGAAGATTATGGAAGAGCTCTCTTTAAGTAAGATAATCTACCATTGGTTTTAAAACAAGAAACTGGTTATGATGTGGAGCTGATAAACGACATCAGCACTTTTCAAGGCTGGGATTTTAAAGAATGTGCTTAAAACTTTATCTTGATCCTAGTTGGTAGGCTTTCTTCCACTGCAGAGAGCATGGCAGCCTCTGCAACTAGGCATCTGAGCATCATAAGCCAGAGATTATACACAGTGTACAAGGTGATGTCTTTTTGTTTCCCTTGGGCTCAATTCAAACTTTAGATATTGCTACCTGGCTTTGTTCCTGTTTTTATATTCTCTTAACAGGTAGGCAATGATGTTTCCAGTTATGTTGGAGCCTAATAAGCTATTAAGTTTTAAGTCAGGAAAACTACGGAACATACTGACCCAAAGAGTTAACTGTCTGCAGTGAGATCTCAGATGCCAGGGATGTAAAACAAAACTAGAGAGGCTGTGAGATGCAGTTCTCTTTTACAGAGCTAACTTGTTACTTTACCAATCTACAGTCCACGTACAGTGCTTGTTCTACTAGTTTTTTACACCCTCAAACTTTATTACATGATTAAAACCCACCATGATTATCACAAAACAAATAAAGAAAATAGATGGTTTCTGGGTAGTAAAAGTCCACATCACTAAGAAGTCCCCATTGTTAAGGTACTGCCATCATGTACAAATAAGGTACGTGGTATGAATCTCTTTAAATTAGAGCTTCATAGTTGTACCGAAGTAGCCACGGTCAGCGATGGCATCTCATCCCCAGCTCTAAATTAAGATTTTTCTTACATCTGTGATTGCAAATTGTTGTGGCTGCTGGAAGAAGTTCTAAAATGTGAAGGATAGTTAGGGATGAGGAGTGGTTGCATTATTTTTTCCTCTGTCCTTCCTTGGTATCTTTGAGGAGACAATGATTAGCTCTTACTCTTCAGGGAGTACTCTTATATATACCAGGGACCCCAGTGGGAAGAGGTTACATATTCTTTTTTCCCTTCTTCACACATTTTTCAAGGAACCCTTCTGGGCTATGTGTATGCATCTTGGAATACCAGAAATGCTGTCTCCGTGTGTGCATGTACGTTGTCTTCCTCCACAGAAGTATGCTTATGTCCTAGAACTGGATGGGGGTGGAGAAATGTGTACACACAGACACACACCCCACATACTTAGCATCTGTATGTGCAATAGATTTTACATACATTATGACATTTTGTAAGATCTAGATCATGTAATTCCCCTCGATGAAACAAGAAGGGAGGTAGAATATATTTGGCTAGCTTTAGGAAAACCTAAGATGGGCCATCTGTAATAATATATCTTTGAGTAGGTTGTTTCTGCAGTGTCATCATACTGACTAGAGTCAGATTCTTTCTTGGCTCGTCCTGGACACCAGCTTTATATGACCTAGAAAAAAAAATATGGGGGGTGTGTGTGGGTGTGTATTTTTAGCTAAACTAAAGGGTATAAGCAAGGTTAAAAAAATAGGGTATTGCAGGAACCTCATGGAAACAATCACTTTCTAAAATAAATTAAATGGAACAGGCATCGATTCTTTGGGGATTTTCTAATGCCTGTTGATGCGTCTGGAAAGTCTAGAAAAATAATTTTCCTGAAATTACCAGTTCCTCCTATGTTGTTGCTTCATGATGTGCAGTGAGGTCTCAAAATGAACTATTTATATAGTATAAAAATTGAGGAGTTACCTGGCCCCTGTTGTATGTAGGGTTTAATGTATCTACAGTGGCAGCCACTTTCTAACCTTTTGTTTGTAGCTCTGAGTATTAACATATGATAATATATGACTAGTTGAAAAATACCCCCTGAACTTATTAACAGTATTTACTTTTAGCAAGTTTGCATTTACCAAGTTTGCAGTTTTCACAAATACCTTAAAACTCCCTTAGATATTTTCACAGTCCTCAGTATCAGCCATTCAGCAGATCAAGTGGTGTAATAACCTTGCATTAATCAGCAGCTAAGATTTATATCTGTACCTGCAGCATCACACTAGTATAAGCTAAAATAAACAGCATGATGTTTATAGTAACAAGTGGTTTTCTCAGTTTGGTCACATGCATTTAATTTAAAATATATCCAGTAAATTAAAAATTGCTTGGCACTTTGTGTTTCCATTTTAAGTAATCAATTTTAAAATAGAAGCAGTACAGGATATGTTTTATAAGAGGAGCTCTAAAGAAGAGGACAAATTCTTTCATCACTCCCAAATGTCTTTGAGGAGATTTACAGCAGGTGTAGAGGAGAGAGGCCGAGAGGCAGCATGCTTTGGGCAGCCCCGGGCTGTCCTTTGCCACTGCCTGCTGACGAAGCACAGTGGGGACTCTCCCTGCCAGAGCTGTGATACTCAGCCAGTGGCTCTGCTTACTTGTTTCTCCTTCTCCCCTTTTTGTATTTGCTGCCCTCCCTGGCATAAATTATCCTTTATGTTTGAGGGGTTCACACTTGCTGTAGGATGACTGAGCTGTGATCCAGCATGTGCAGAGGGCTGTCAGTCTCATGCCTGGGAGGTGAGTTAGATTCAGGCAGGACTAAATAGCCCCACTTCACAAATGCTGCAGAGCGTATGTGGAAATGAATAATTAAGATTTGGGGGGGATAGTTTTAGGCTCAACAGTCCCAAAGCTTTACAATTCCACCTGTCCTGTAGGAAGGGAATATCATTTTACGGGAGCACCATGTTCTTCCTTGGAATTCACCCCTCAAGGCCAGCAAATATCCCACTGGACAGGTGGAATTTTAGGGCTATGTATTGCATTTCTTGAGATGGGTGCGTGTGTATTCTTTGCTCACTTGCCATGCTTTCACATAACATCTTGTACCAGAATGCTGTGAACTCATTTTGAATTTATTGGACACCTAGCACCTATTTAAAACATCAGTTTTAAACAGCACTGTAACGTCAGACTTAAAGTGCAGCTTTCTGCATTTTTTTTCCTTTTGTTTGAATATTGCAGGTTGAAATACACTCAGCTAACAGTTACAGAAATAGATATAAAGTGGATCTGAGTCTAACATTGTCAGTTGCCTCAATGCAGAAAGCCAACTAAGCAAATTTTGTTGTTGCTATTGACAGCAATAAAAGTCAGTGGATTCAGACAAGCTTGAGGCTCTTTAGTATAGGACTTGTCATTAGTGAGAAATAAAATTTCACCTCCCAAAGTAGCTAGTATTTTCTGTACATTGTAAGCAGACTTGACAAATAGCTTCTTTTTCAAGTTGCAGTTCATACTGCCTTGCTGTGTTTATTAAATTTCTGCAATAGTATTGCAAGATAGGTAGCTAATAGAGCAGATAACCTTCTATCCTTCTAACTTTTAGTTTTCAGTAGACAAACTGCTTTCCTTATAAATACTTCCTTATAAAAGCTTTCTTTTCTGAATAGCAGGCCTGTCGTAGACCTAGAGTATCCAGATAAGAACTATGAATAGACACCTGAAAGCCTGATTTCTACCAAAATGGCCTATCCCTTGAGTTACAAGAACCATAAGCATTGCAGTGCCCACCTTCAGATGTTGACCACTGGGTCAGAGACATGTCAAGCCTCAGTTTATATGCTCAGTTATAAACATAAAGCCTACTGTGATACATGTCAGTGAACTAATATTTTTATTGATTTGTTTTTAACAGTTGTTTCAGGTGCAGAAATACAGATTAAACATGTAACATCCCCAAATACAAACTTTCCTTAATTTTCCAGTTGCTGCGAGTCTAAATAAGTAATAGACTATGAGAAGACATGCCAAAAAAGTACCATATTGTGTGTTAACGCTGAAAGTTGAAAATGTAAGAGGGTCAAAGTACAGAATGTTACATATACAGTATGTGTGCAGTTGCATATGTATGTTCATAGACATGACTTGAGTTCAACAAATATAATGTCAAAAATTTGACTCTGTGCCATTTGTTTCAGGCAGTTATTTGGCAGAAGACCAGGGTGTCAGATCACAAAATGGCCTGTATGTCAGTTCTGGGAACAGCCGTTATGGGCAGTATGGTACCTTTTCAACATTGCTGTGAAGATCCTGAGGTGAGTTTAAACTTCCTTCTCCCAAATCCACATAAAGCCTGTCAATGAAGAGAGCTAAACCGATATTCAAAAAGGAGTTTAAAAAAAAAAAAAGAGAATATTATCTCTGGATTGACATCTGATTAATGTGTTTGATTCTATTACTGTCTGCTCTGTAAAATTAATTGGTTTGGTGATTGAAAATCCACTCCAAGAATCATCTAGTCAGGACTCATGTGGCACTGATCAAATGGCAGTAAAAACAGTTGTGATGACAAATGCAGAATTGCTGATTGCTCAGAGCTGTCTAAGTTGGGATGCCTGGCTCACAGGCAGGTTGTGCTCTGATTAATATGTAAGCATTTATATCGTTCTCATCTTCATGGCCTCTTAGCCTTACGCTCTAAAGAATATCCCCTCAATTTCAGTGAGGAGCACCTGAGCATCAAATTAAAAATACTTAGAAGGCATGTTTCCACTGAAAATATATTTCCAGGAAACACCAGGTTTTTAAAAATTCATCACTTTTTAAAACCTCACACCTGTCTTTCTTTGTCCCTGTTGAAATTGAGAGAATTCCCCATGATATTATCCGTTTTCTAATATTTTCTAATATTTTATTAAAAAAAAAATGTACTTTGCTTCCATTTTTTGTTGGAGACATTCTTATAAAGGTAAGTATTGCTACTGCTGATCCTTCAAAGTTTCATTTTCCTGCATCTTGTAGTAATAAATCTTGGCCAGGCGCAGAGAGGAGATGAATCATGACCTATAAAGTCCCAGGGGCTATTAAAGTGGCTATTAAATCCAACTTAACCGTGCTGCGTGGTAACTTGGGTTTAACAGCGTTATTCAGACTTGGAACTTGAGTTTGTCAGAATGCTTGTAGTATGTGTGTGCTGGTAAATGAGGGGGAAAAAGCCTCTCGTAGTTTACAAAGTTTTAGTTGCTTAAGTCTGACTAGAATGTTGAGAGTCATTCTTACCTGAATGCAGATTTGATGCCCCCCAGGGCAAGTGCAGGGGGCTCCAGAGGGAAGACATGGGGGTATTTAGAAGGGACTAGCTCAAGGGAGGCTCTCAGGTTCTCACATTACCTCTCTGCTATATCATGAGGCATCCATATTCCTTGAATAGAAGTTGGGGAACATTCCATCTCTCTCTCTGTCTCTAAATAGTGTGTAAAATACCACGTGCATCATTTATAAGTTTATCCATGCATATTGCTCACGCACAAATCTACGTTCAGAAACCATGGACATCTCTAAATTAAGCAGCCAAACACTATGAAACAACAGAATTAAGGTTGCCTGCTTAACCCTTTCTTTCTCCCTTGTGTGCAGGTACTGACATAGGCATTTAATGACAAGGTATACACTGCTTTTTTCCTTCCCATTAGGTCCATGCCTCATTCAGAACACAATCCAGAGGACAGCTCTTTAATTCTTTTCATACTCCTTGGCTGCAAAGTCTACTTTGAAGACAAAACTAATCTTGCTACAAACAACTTTCTGTAAGCTGTATCTTGTTAGATACAAAGTTAAAATATCTGTTACAAGTGATCCAGGGATTTTAAAGATTGGTCTTCTTCAAAACACCTCCATTATGAACACTTGAATGAAACAAGAACGCTGACTCCAAGGCATGCAAACTCAGGAACTGCCTGTAAAATAAAAAGAAAACTAAGAAAATTAAGAATTGACACAACTTTTTAGATGTACAGAACAGCACTTATCCTTTTCACAGCCCCAGTCTTGTGATGGATCTCTTTTGGCCGAGAACTTTCACACAGGGAATTTTCCTAGTCTCTTTTTTTTTTTTTCTGTGGAGGTTAAGTTTAGCAGATACATGTGCCACTGGGAAAAAGATATGAACGACATTCCACTGTCTGCTCAACACAGATAGATTTTAATACATAATAATTTTTTTTTAATTAATATATTAATTTTGAAAACAAGTGATCTAATTTAAAAGCAAAAAAAATCTAATATTTTCTAGTCTCTGTAATTTTGTCTTAGACTTCAATTACTTTCATATATGCAAATTATAGTGATGAAGACTACTTTTAGAAATTGTTACTAACTTTTAATGAGCATGCTGATATTCTGCGTGACTTTAAATAGTAACAGTGGTCAGCCATTTCTAAATCTGTCAGCTGCTTATTTAGGGACTTTCAGTTTTGCTTTAATGTTGTCTGTATATAAAAATGTAATTTGGAGTTCAAGACTTGCACAAATATTTGGGAGTTAGCAAAGGAGCTTGAAGCCTAGAGGAGGAACATTGAGGGAGGATGTGCTAAAGTTACAGAATAAAGTCTAGAAGTGCTGCATGTTGTTTTCTGATAATCATCCAACAGATATTTGACACCTCTTTAACTTGACCAGTGGTGTTTGGTTATGTGCGACGTTGCTGACCAGAACACTCCAGCTTTAGTACAGAATGCTTATTACAAGGTCAAGGGGGAATAAGGGAGCAAGCACATGAGCAGATAGCTGGAGTGACGTAGATGAATGGGAAGGACAGGCCATATCCCAGGGATTTTAAATTCCATTTCAAATGCATGGTGATTTGGATTTTAGTAAATACAAGTAACTCTGCCAAAAGCAAAGGTAATGAGGTCTGATTGCTGTGTTCAGCGATCCGCCCTGCTACCAGAACATTCTCCAGACTTAGCCATATCTCCCCAGTCTCCCATCCTCACGATGTCCCAGTGCTCCTTCACCTATTATAATGGGCAAGTGGCAGTGGGGCGATGTGTGGGGCGGTATGCAGGCTGCTTGGCACAATAGTTTTTACATGCCGGTGGATCCTGGCTTTTAAAAACTTAGGTTGCTTTTTCCTCAGTAAGGTCATTATCTTGAGCCTCTCCTCTCCAAACAGCTGTCAGTTATCACAGAAACTGTGCAAATATAATATCTTTGGGATTTCTGCTTCTTCATCAGAGCAAATTGAAATTGATCCAACTGTTTCAAAGTTGCTTGGTGTGGGAGAGGGGGAGGTGATGGGACAGGCAGCCCAGATCATCAGCCTCATTTTGACCTAAAAAAAAATAAGCTGAAGAATCTCAACAGAAAAATCTTAAAACTCGGAAGTTAATGTTAGCTCTCAAATTGTGTGATTTTGCCAGGGCTCCTTGGCAGCGCTGTGTGCTCGCAGGTTCTGCTGCAATCTGTGAATTGTGGGTACTCAGCACTCTTGAGAGTCAGATGATTTGGATACAGGTGGCGTAGGTAAATTTAGGTGCCCTGAATAAATGCCCTATGACAGGCTATTTAAGGTGCCCTGCTTGTGTGTTTTGGGCTTCCCCCATAGGGGTAATTCAGTGCTGCCTTCACCAGATGGGGCAGCAGCATATGCCCTTAGCTTCTGCAGGGCTTCACAGCCCCACAGTCAGCAAACCTGAAGCCCTCAGCTGCAGACAGCAGCCTGCTGCAACTAGCAGTCCAGATGGGAAATTCCTTAATAAATTGATCGAGGGAAATAGAA
Source organism: Chloroceryle amazona (assembly GCA_027560015.1). Taxonomy (NCBI): domain Eukaryota; kingdom Metazoa; phylum Chordata; class Aves; order Coraciiformes; family Cerylidae; genus Chloroceryle; species Chloroceryle amazona. The sequence goes on from JANHFX010001242.1 coordinate 23,997, forward strand.
CCCATCAAACCCATCCTTCTTGACCACTGTTTTTGGTTTTGTGTTTTTTTTTCATTTAAGTGATTGTGGTTCTTACTGTGTCATAAATTTCAAGAAGCAGTGCATGTGTTTGAATGACTTGGATTTCTGTGCAATTCCATTTTAATACCTCACCTCTTAAAAAAAAAAATCAAAACATTTTTGGGGTTCTCTGTAAGAATTCTACACTGTATTTTTTTTTATCATTGCAGATAAATCTTTCTGGATTTCTCCCAAAAGCTGAGTCTGACAGTTCTTTGACAAGCCTTTCAAGTTCAGAAAGAAGTTTTATTTTTATAAATAATCGTCCAGTTCATCAGAAGGAAATACTGAAGGTAACAACCTCTAGCTATTCAAGAAATAGCAATGTGAGTTCTTGGGAGACAGAGACACCTATGCAGTCTATGCTCTTTTTCTCCCATCAGATGTCTATTACAGGTGCAGACACTAGCATTTACAAGAGAAAACCTCTTTCACAAGTCTGGTGCTCCTGGTGCCTCAGTTCAGTTCATTTGCTGCAGTCACTTATGACCCTGAGTTGGAGGCTGTGATTGTGGCTGTTTAAAAAAAAAGTGATTTCACATAGTCTACATGAAAAACCAGAATGGTCAGTTCTGTCTTTGTGTTAGCCTGCAGAGATATAGCTCTGCAGTTTGCCAGGAGGAACTTCACCTGGTTTCTTGTAAGAGGTTTCTTCTAAAGGTAAAGTTTTGATTTTTTTTTTTTTTCTCTTCTTGCTGTGGGTTTATCAAGCAAATACACATACTTTCTCTTTAAATTTCTATGTGCATTGGTTAAAAATGAAAGTGATAGTGCAGCAGCATTGGCTACAGCTAGGCATTGTGTAGGCAGAATTTGATACGCTTGAGTCTCTCACACTGCTGAACCTTGCAGCACCTCACTTGGAGCAGCCTTGCTGTCCTAATCTTTGCCCTCCCCAGAAGAGAAAATCACGTTTGTGCCAAAGTGTACGTGCAGGTTTTAAAGTGAACACAATGAAGTAGTTTTCAATTGGCAAGCGAAGCTTTGTAGATGTAAACCCTGAACTTCTGTTAGTACGTTAAGTACCAAATAAATTGGCTGATCTGTCTCCACACAGTATCTGATGTTCTTCAGGGAGTTGAAAGCTCAGCTCGAATCCCATGACAGAGGCAACTTTTTAATCAGAGCACAGAGGTCTAGGTGCAAGGTGGAGTTCAGAGTGCTAGCATACAAAGTCAAAATTCATTGCCCTTAATTTAGTGCTGTTCTTGTAGTAATGGAAAAGCAAGTTTTCTTTTTTACAGCCTTTTTTTTTTAATGGTCCATATTTTTTATCATCCTTTTTGGGCCAGGTGAGGATAACACCACATCTGTAAGAATGTATTTTGATGGATTTGGAAAACAAACTATAGATCACTTTTATCTCTATGCTACATATGGGAAAGAAGTGCTAGTGGGCCTTTTATTCCTACAGTTCAGTGCCAGATGAAGACAGACTGGGAATATTAAGATTAAAATACCTTAAAAACATGTAAATATGTTTACTGTTACTTAAGCAATATTTAAGAATTAAAAATTAATTAAAAAAATTAATCTGCAGCAGCTCTTCACTTTTTATGCTTCCAAATTTCTTCTGTCTTGTTCGTGTGTTCTTTATTTTGTACCTCTGCTGGAGGGGGCCTAACACAAGAGGGAAATGCAGGGATCTTTTTGATCCCTCTAGCTAATGAGACCAAAATTCTGAAAGAACTAAATAATTTTGTAGTCTTTTGGAAGATTTTTTGGGAAGGATTATAGAGATGATAGTAAGGACAAGCAGAGTTTGTGAAAAGCTGTAAATTCATAACTGGCTTAAAAAGAAGAAATTAATGAATCCTGTCGCAGGAAAAGGGCATGTCTTTGATGCAAGTGCTACTTTCTCAAACAGCCTTCAGTTTGGCTAAAAGAAACAGCAGTAGTTGCATGCTATAAGTAGCTTTTCTTTAAAAGACAAACAATAGTATTTGTCTTGACTGAGGAAGTAAGTCTGGGAGTTTCATTCCAATTTGAGTAGCCTATGTTTTCTTCCAGGTGTGATCAATACATTCATTCAGAAGGTCAAAGTAGCTGCAATTAGTGTCAGAATTCATTCTTTTTTTTTTTTTTCCCATTTTTGATTTACCTGTGAAGACATGGAAACCACAAAGAGCTGCGATTATTCTGGCCAACATGTATACTCACGAGGACCCTTTTAGCATTTCTTTACCTTAAAAAAAACCCCAAACAAACCAGTTATGCTTTTATAATGTCAAATTTTGTTTCTGCACCTTTGTGTCTATTTTATTGCCTTCACTGACATCTTTTCATTCAATCAATTCTGTAGTTAATTCGACAGTACTACAGTCTGCTGCACAAGGACTGCACTCGTTTATATCCGGTTTTCTTTTTGAATATTACTGTACCTGCCTCTGCTGTGGATGTGAATTTAACACCTGATAAAACTCAAGTGTTACTGCATTATAAGGTAATTAAGGTCTTCATCTGGTTTTTGAGTTGTCAACCTTTTATTTATGTAAGCATAGTAAGGGCTTCTGGGTCTTGCCTTTATCACAGGACTGTTTTATTTGATAAGCATTGAACATGCTAAGTGGAGGATGATTCAAAATTAATTCCCAGTTGTTTTCAATGATTTTTACACTCAGATATATGCACCTATCACTTTGTTTTCAAATGGCTTTACAGTGAGAGAAGCTAAATGGAATTATGATGTGCATCCCTACATAAATCTCATGCTTAACTTCATAATGCACTCAGCAATCCCTTTTCAAACACCGGGTGCATTAGGGTGGGAGATGGGCATGGAGCTGATTTCTGGTCAAAGCAATATTTTGCCATTTTGTGTATCGATTATTTCTGACATCACTTAAGTTTCAGGATATCCTGTTCATACTGTTCCAGACCTGAAATTCAGACCATGTATACTTGTGTTTTAGAGGCTTTGTAATTGATGACAAATTTCCATAGTCACTTATTAGCATTTTATATGAAAAACAGTGCCACACAAATTAAGAAGGCTACATATGTAAGGTGGTTATTCAGAGTGAATGCTGGTAGTCACACCAGCATGTTAATCTTCTTCACTGAAAGCTCTTGTATTTGCTTATGTTAATCTTGTAAAATGTAATGCCTGTTAAGTGTCATTTGGAGGAAAATTAGCACGGCATTTGATCTAGTTTAAAACTTTCCTTTGGCATTATAAAAAGGGTTTGTTTTGCTTTTTTGTTGTTGTGTGTGTGTTGGGGTGTTTTGTTTGTTTGATTTATTTAGGTTTTCTTTGTTTTTTCTTTTTTCATTTAATGTTTTTTATTTTCCTTTTTTTCTCTTTCATTTCCCTTATTTAATGCAAAGTTTTCGTGGAAGCATGCACCTTAAAAGCATGAAATGGGAGGTTGTTGGTACATGTCTTGACTGTAAGCTTCTAATGTCATAATAGATGGGATCTGACTGTAAGCTTCTAATGTCATAATAGGTGGGATCAGATTTACATGATACTGCTTTAAGCAGTAGTCAGTATCCTGTTATAAAGAAAGTGGTTAGTTGGTTTTGTGCTAACTAGTGAAGCAGAATACCTGTCAATCACAAAATATCTGAGTCTAAAGTCAGCATCCAGTTCAGAGGATGTGTGGGGCATGTGTGAGCAACTGAAATTGAGTAATTTGACCTGCTTTGTAGACTATTCTGAGTTGCATTTTCAGGGGTTGCTCATATGTGCAGCTTTTATGTTGTTTTGCTGTTTGTTTTTTCACAGGAATCTGTCTTACTTGCTGTTGAAAATGTATTGAAATCACTGTATGGGCCACTACTTGCTACAGTCCCTGGTGAAAGTAATAAAACAGATGTTACTTCAGAAGACATGTTTGTTCATAGAACAGAACAAACAGATGTGGTTGTTAATGAAATGGGAACATCTGGAAAAAATGATCTCCATGCTCATACTTCATTCCTTTCATTCAGCAGCAATATGCAAAACTGTCAAGCGGGAAAAAACCCAGAGGTCTGCTTAAATAATCAGACATTTTGTGGTGATAATGTACATAGTCTCCTGGACAAAAAAGAGGTTTCTAAGAGCGATGCCTTTCCAGACAGTTCCTTAAATTTATTGTATGAGGAGGACCAGAATGGACAGAATAGGACTGATACTCAAAGTAACAGTGTTCCTGTGGACCCCAAGTCTAAAGAAGCCAATGAGCATCTTTCCAGTTCCGATAATATTGATGAAATAGAAAAAACTGAGGAAACCTTAGTCCCTAAAGACTTACCCGAAATCTCTGCTGATAACTGGAGTATGGGAAGTGGATTTAAAAGCCATCTAGGACACAACTTGGAACCTGTTAAAATTTTGATTCCCGAAGCTGGAGGAACAATTAATAAACAAAATGAACACACTGCTGAACAAAGCACTGATTCACAAATCTCAGCTCAAAGCATAAAGAAAGGGAATGCAATAAGCGATAAATTCGGACATGTGACAGCTTATGATTTAATTAGTAGTAGAATAATAAGGAAACCAAAGTCTGCAATTGGATTTTTCACTCAAGAATGTCGTCCGAAATTGGTAACTGATAATCCAAAATCCAGCATGGAGGACATCCTGCTGCTAATTGAAGAGCAGTGGAAGAATTTGAATGAAGAGGAAAAAAAGTAGTAAGTTTTCAGGCTGTGACTCAGTTCAAAATCTGGTAGTTACCAGCAAGTTACCTGTAGTGAATTAAAAAAATTGTAACTTCCCACTTATTGATGAAAAAGTAGAACAGAAAATGATTGTTGATTTTTCAAAAGCAGCATCAGTATTGTGAGTTGTCATCTTTTGCTGTGTGCAGATTTGAGTTACTCGTTTTGCCATGGTCCCATGCACGCAGCAGTGAGGTAGGGACACTTTTGCTGAATTGTTATTTAGCCATAACAAATAAAAGATAGGCAAGTAAATGTACTGTTTGAATCCTGCAAACTTCTGTTTTGTAAGGGCTCCCTGGATGTTGTCACTCCTGATGTATGGTCAATGAAAAACAGCATGGTGATGGATGAGGCACCATATAGTTCCTCCAGAGCTTTTCCAGTGAAGAGGCACCATATAGTTCCTCCAGAGCTTTTCCAGTGAACAGTTCTTTTTTATTGCTACAAAGTGAGAATTCTTTTTCAGGATCTTTAGTACTCAAACATTTGTTAAACTCCTTTCCTCTTAATTTAGTATCCCAACCCAGGCTGCCTCAGAACTGTATTTCTAAAACCCGGTCAAGAAATTTCTTTTTCCCCTGAACAGTTATTCCAGTGCTGGTTCAGAGATCATGGTAAAGTTTGAATTTTCATTCTCTTTCTAGATTACAGTAGCAAGAGCTAAATTCCATGTTTTTCTGAAATGTATTGTCACTGAGGTTTTGAAATGCATCTGCAAGTAAGGGAAATATTTTAGCCTGATTTGGGGCAGGGGTTGAATTAGTTAAAACTCTAGGTATATGTTGTCCTTTATGTGGAACTTATATTATGGTAAGAGATGAATTCGAATAACAGATTTTGAAACATTCTAAGACATTAAGTAAAGAGATAAATAAGAAACCTCAAACCTTCTGCATCTTCTTTGTAATTTTATAAAATGTAAAGCACTTAATGAGGGAAAGAGAAGTAGTTCTTTACATGTAATTATTTGAATGCATATTGTAATTTGTAGCAGAAGGTTTGGGAAATTAAATTTTGCTTCTGAAGAACAAACTCTTTGGAAGCGTAGTGAAAATGTTTTCTTCATGTTATGAAAGCAGGGGATGGGAATTAAGACAGACCATTGAAAAGGAAACTATAGTAGCCAGGACTGAGTAGTTTTAACACTAATGAAAGATTTGATTAGGAGCATGATAAGAAAGAGAAGCTTTACCTATTGAATTACTGTTAATATATCTTTTTTCCATGACTTTTTGACTTTGTTGGAAAATATTTGCATTGGTCTGAATACCAGCTATATCAGAGTTAATCAAACCTTTTTATCTGGCTGTTGATTTCGTTAATTTAAAGCTCACTAAGCAAGTGATATGCTGTGATCTCAAAACCATACCTGTGAGGAAGTGTTTTGTCCGTCTCTGCATTAGCAGAAATATTAACGTCATAGAAAGCTACTCCAATTAGCTTCATGCATTTAATGAAAACAAACAAAAGGTTCTGCCAGCTGTATCAGAAAATTTTAATTTGCTCTGCTTTAGCTTTTGAGATTTCATGGTTGCTTTCCTGGTTCAACTGTTACGTTTAAGAGTGTGCCTACAGATTAACTTTGTGTTAGTTCAGGAAGGAGACCTCTCTGGTAATTAAGTTTTCCTGATGTGTAGGATAGAATGCAGTGTGGTCCAGCAGATGTTGAAGTGAATGAATCATTTACCTTGAGTTGGATGCATACATCACAGCTTTGCTGTATCTCTTCTCTGCTTTTAATCTTTTAAAATTGCCTCAGAAAATAACAATAGGAAGAGATGTGCAGACATATGTTCCTTCAAGGCAACAATCCAGAAGAACTGTTGTAGGTCTGGCAGAGAACATAAGTCTTGCCTACCAGATACTCTGGATAAATTGGGCCACCTAGAGGTAACAACAAATGTATATACACCAGGGCAGCCAAAGTGCCACAGTTCTACTGAGCACATTACACCTCCAACTTCATGCAACTTTGCTGGGAAGACAGTGCCTTTCATGGGGTCTGGTCCTTCATCCTTTTGTGATAAAGTCACATATTTATGCTGCAATGGGTGTGCTTGGCTTCATCATCTCTGTTTTTCTGTGTGGCAGATCTGAATGAGTTTAAATCCCTCTGGGGAGCAGTACAACCAACAGATGTCTCATAGTGACATGGTATAGTCTTTTCAAAACAAGCCAGCATTTACTACTCCACTGGAATGTAAAATGTTACGGTCTTTAGGTTCTAATAGAAAAGGAAAGCTTCCATGCGTGTCCATGCTGGCAGCATCACACATCTCCCTGCTTTGCAAAGCCAGGATTTAATTTCTTGCGCTCGCTCTGCTCTTACTTCATACAGCTTGTGGATGTTTGTGGCCTTAGTATTTCTTGTCTATCAGGCCCAGGAAGGAGTGGGAGAAATCCCTCCAAGTGCCATGAGAGTGGCAGCAGCAGTTATCCTGAAGGTGTAGGGAAAGGTTCAGAGCTACATGCACTTTATCAGGGGACTAACAAATTACTGTGTCAGCACTCTACAGTCATTCTTCGTGAGTATTTGTACCTTGTGAGAAACATCATTTCAGGTAGTGTGGCCTTTACTGTCTGTTGACAGGCAAGAGCCTGAACATAGTCATTAGTGGCTAGTAGTAACTAGCTTGTGTGTGGTAGCTTTTTATTGCCTGATAAACTTTCCATGCATCTCATGGCTTCTGTGTGTGTATACACTATTTGCAACTCTTTCAAATATGCTTGCTGTATATTACTGTATTTTAACCTTTTAGCTAACATGTTCTCTTTGGATGGAGGTCATTTAGTGCTACCATCTGGTTATTGGCCATCTGTTGTGTCTCTAGCCTGCTCCATTCATATAGACTCAGATATTAATCATGAATAATGGTGTTAATAATTGGTGTGACTCCTTCCATACTATTGCTTGTATGTTCAGTCATGAAATAGCTCCATATTGTCCACTCTTGGCAAACAGTGCTACTAACCTGGAACCTGTGGAATCCAGAGGCAAACTGAAAAGCTGATATGGGCAATTAAAAGCTTTTTTTATTTATTTTCCTATTCACAAAGGAAGGAAACACAGATGTAGAATGTTATACTTACTCATGGCAATCATTTTGAGTTGATTTGGTTTCATTATGTGAAGAGGCTTATGCTCAGATGTGTTACATTCAGAAGAGGATGCCTCTGTCCTGAACACGTATGAATGTACACAAGTGGCCATTTCCAATTGGGGTTTACTCCAGGTAGTCAAATTCAGATCATTTGTCCCTTAAGGGTCTCAGAAGACCTTAAGGATTTTGTTACATGCTTAATATTTAATCTGGGTTTAAGATGCAATGGCAAAATAATAAATTGTGCATCCATTTTCGTAGTTAAACCAAAGCTGCCTTTGAAAACTGAAGTGTCTTCCATTCCCTCCTTACACCCAGTTCTGCAAATTTCCTTGGTTTCGGGTTTTGTAGTCTCAGGAAAGGATTCTGACTTTACAGTCTTTAATTCCCAAAGCAGAGAATAAACTGTTCTTACAGCACTTGTTGATTATACTTGCCTCTGTGGAAGGCCTTTTGAAAAGGCAAAGGGTTCTCCTGTAGTTTGTAAAGCTGCAGGGTTTGTTTGATTCTGAGCCAAATCACTGAGAGTGATGTATGTCAATTTGCACAATCCTCACAATCCAAGCTTGTAAGGCTAGAATTTTTCTGATGGTAGCCTAAAATGACAGGCAGCTTGTACTTCATTTGGGAATGCTTTTGGTTTGGATTATCAGTGTATCACAGAAAGCTCAGTTCTATTAAATATTCTCCTGCATTACAGTTGGATCTATTCAAAACAAAGTATTTATTGATCTGGTCAAAGCTATAAATGTATTTGAGATTTTAAAATTTCTGTTTAAGTGATTTCATCCATTCATTTTAAAAGGAGCAGATGTTTTTTATCTTAACATTTACTCCATATTTTCTAGGACATGATTTATTGCAAGAAACTGTTTAAGCTGACTTTAGTTAACTAAATATTCGTACCATATGTGAATTCTAGCACATCATAATTAATTGCAAATGGTGACCTTTTTGTTGACCTTAATTTTCCAGCATGCATACACATAATTGAATCAAACTGTTCCAGCAAGTAGCAATAAATAAATATGACCAACTGAAAAACTTGTTTCCAGTATTACATATGATAGTACTACTTTTTTTTTTTTACTTTTTATTTTATTTTTTAATTGAAGATTGGACTGGTTGGACTTACCTGCCAGAATGCAGAATATCAAATAAGAGCAAAAAGAAGGAGTTGAGCAAATCACTTCTTTGATCTTCAAGAAAAGTAAGGTTCATATGCAGTAAGGAAGTATAAACCTGACTTCTATAAAGGTTTAGCTGTCTTCGTGACACTTGTAAACTCATTAAGAATCCCTTCAGGTTGTAGAGATTTAGTAGGTAGTACTGGTTTAACCATTTAGGAATAGCTCATCGTTGAGTACTTTTTGGAAAATCTTTTAAGTCTGTTAGTTAGAGAATTCTGCAATAATCACCTCTCTTGTCTTTTTGCACACTTTTTATTTAGGTGGCTAGTTTTAGGTCATTTGAACTCAGATGTACTTCTTTATATTAAATAAAGACTGAAGCTTATGAAGCTATTTAGGCTCCAAACTCTTACTTAACTGCACGGACTCTTCTTGAAGACTGTAGAGCTCTAGAAGCTCAAGTGACTTTGTTCATTGGCTGGATGTGCCTGTGACAAAACTCCTTCCAAAACAAGATCTGACTACAAACCAGGGTTGAACACAGTCTTTGGGACTGAAGTCAAAAGCAACTTGCTGTAGCTCTTTGTATGATGCAGTCTACTCCTCCCCCTTCAGTAATTCAGGTTTTGCTGGCTGTCATGATGAAGGAAAATTTCCAACTCATCATCTTCAAAGGGTAATGTAATACGGTCCCTGGTGTCCTTGCATATCCGTCATAGTGGAAAGCATATTGATGTGGCTACGTGAATGAACCATGGGAGTTCTGGTCTGGTGAAATGGTTACCTTGCTTTTTGTTTTAGTATGTTAGGAGTTAGGGTCTGGGGTTTTTTATCTGACTGTGCTACTGGTTTCTTTTCTCTTTTAAGTTACGAAATGAAAGCTGCTAAAGACCTGGAACGGTACAACAGAGAGGTCAAGAAAGCTGTGGGACAGACTGTGCACCGACCAGCAAAGGAGGCAGAAAAACAGAAACCCAAGCTGAAGAATTCCCCCTCTGACCAACAGAAGCTTGACAAGATATTTCATGCTCAAACTGAAAAGAAGCGGAAACCCGAACAGCCGACAAAAATTGTGACAGTACCTTTTTCTTTGAGTTCCTGTAGACATCAGCTTCAGAGACATGAGAAGAATTATTCAGATGAACACGAGCTTCTCCTGATCCGTCGTCAGAGTTTTCCTGATGTATGGATATTTGCTACTGAAAAACAGCTAACGTTGCTGAATCCATATAGATTGGAAGAAGCCCTGTTATGTAAAAGATTACTGATGAATCATAAGCTTCCAGTACAGAAACTGGACAAGCCAATTGTGTTAACAGACAGGTATGGTTTGATTGAGCAAAAATGTGCATATTATTTCAAGTATCATTTGATAATTATTTACAGTAAGCTCTGCTATGGCTGATTGCCAATTCCATGATTATTTGTACATTCGTTTATCTGTAAGAACAGATTTTTAGGTTCTCTGTACTTCTGTCTTACAGTAATGAGCAGGCCTGTTCATAATCCAGCTGAAAGATGATTTTTGACCACCTTCATTGGTAATACAGCAAAGACAAATTTCTTCCCCCAGAGGAAAACTAAATGCTCCATCTTTTCATGCCTTCACTCTAGCTCCCCATGGTTTAGGGGATGGCTGATGTAATTATTATTACATGCTTAAACTTGGTCACTCTTAAAAGAGTGATATTTGCAATTTTGTTTCTTTAAACAAATTGCTTTTTCAGAATACTTCTAAAAATCTTGATTACTTTTTCTCACAGATTTAATTTTCATATCAAGGAGTTAATTTTTAACACTTTGGGGATGTGTTTGTTTTATTTTCCAGTCTTATTGGTGGATCTCAGTATATGGCTGCTCTTTATAAAATGCAGAAGGATTACCAGAGTTTCAATGGGTCAGGTTATTTGTCAGATCCAAGACTTGTAGCAAATGGATTCCAGATAAAAGTGATAGAAGGTATGATGGTTTTAAAATCTTTAAGTGGTATTGGGGCTTATTTCCTCCAATTTAACACTCATTTAAATTATTCTATATCAATTTATCATTTAAAGCACTAACATCCTGCTTTCCTTAACATTGAGACTGTACTACTTGGCAAAGAATGGGATCTATATAGAACACTGAGGAACAACAACTGATAGCTGAACAGAAAACTTCAATAGTATTTCAAATAATGTTCTGAAATCCACATTTTTCTGACTTTTACTTCTTCTTCTTTCCTTAAAACACTGGATTTCAGGGTCCTTAATTGCCATTCTGACACAATTTAGTCTAAACTGATTAGAATTCCTCGGTGCTGGCAGCTTCTTCCACAGTTAGTTATTTGCAGAAGCTTCTGAGAGTGTGTGCAGTATGTGACTGCTCTGCTGTTGAGCAGTTGAGGAGGTCCAGTAAGGAGCTGTATCTGACTTCCTTTCGTATCAGAGTCGTAACACAGAGCCCAGAGGGGCCAGTAAAGAGAGGGTGATGGGATCACCATCATGCCTTTCAGTAGAGTTCAACCTGAACTTTTTTGAGAGAGTCTACTTTTCAGTGCCTCCACACTGATCACAAAATAGCTTCATATAAGATCCTTTTACCTTATCAAGAGAGATGAAAATGTTTTTTTGGGGGGTTGTTTGTTTGTTTTTTGAGAACAATTTATAGGGATGCTGTTGGAAACTCCAGGGTAACCCATCCAGTGTCAGTTCTGCAGATGAGGATTTCTCTAGCAGAATTTAAAGACAAGAAAACATTTTTAGGGGTAGTACCTAGCTGACAGCTCCAAGATTCACTATAAGAGCTTCACGTGTTACAGATCCCCACATATGTACAGTGATGACAGATCTCCTATAACATAAGGGATCTTTTAAGGGTAGGTGCAAAAAAGGGTTGTAGAGCAAATCCTTCATTCGGAGGCTAGCTCTTGGGAAGAACAGAGCCTAAGCTGTTTTCTTTACTGAATCATGCACAACAAAATCAAGGAAACTTCTGACTAAATCCTAACAAATAATAAATAAATAGCAAAACCTTTGCAGAAGTGGTGTTCATGGTAATCATCTTACATTGAATTATCATGGGAATAAAGTGCATAAAGCTCTTAAAAGGTTTATTTGGTCTAGCAAATCAAATGCTGAGGAAATCTATGGTAGGTCTCTAAAAACTATTGGAGAAAGGGATTATTGCTTAACCATTTTGCTCATTTATCTTTTCTTTTTTTCCTCGCCTTACATTGTAAGTTTGCTCAAAATTAATTCTTGTAAACTGGATGTGAATAAATTGAATGCGAAAATTTGAAGACAGTTTCTAGGCAACAATGGAGGAGAGTTGTTGACCAATCTTGTGGTACTTGAGATGGGAAACTAGCTTTACGATAGCTTGATTAGTTTAAGAGCAGAATTGTACAATATAACAACAAGGGACTCGATCCAGTAAACAGGGAGTCTTCCACTCCTGTGATCCTAAGTATGTAAAATTAAGGAAATTAAATATTGTGATGAAACTGCTCTCATTTGGTTTACAGTTAGTGCAGGTGCTTTATAGGTACTATACAGGTCGAAGAACGGGGTTCGTGGACTTGATCAGTACCATACAGCTAGCTCCTATGAAGAATGGCAATCTCATTCAGTTCTATGTCCCAGTCTTTAACTACTTGAATGAAATGTTAATAACATCTGAGGCTTGTCAGTCCTGTTTATAAGCTGATGATGATGATATTATAACAGTTACAGCCTGTGTTATTAAAAGAGCATACCACTGCAGATGAAGGTAAAAATACCAGCAAACAAATGGAATTTCTCACAGCCTCTTTTCCAAGTGATCCAAGGATTTTTACTTAATACTTCATCAGTCCCTCCTTTTTTTTCCTCAAACTCATCCCCAAAATATGCTATCTTTTACAAATACGCTACTGTCTTCTACAAATACTTATTAAAGCTGATTTTTAGAAACACAGATGTTAATTGCTAATACTCCTTATGTGTCCTCTGGGAGTTTCACTATAGGCTCTTGTATAATCTTTATGAAAAGTGACCTGCAGACCAGGAGCAATTAGTCTCACACCAGAGTATTCTACAGGGTCCCTCAACTTTGAGAGAAAAAAGTTAATCTTGTAAAGCATTCTTTACTATCCTCATAGAAGCTTTTTTTTTTCTTTTCCGTTCACTGTCTGAATTCAGTGTCGCAGCTTCTTCAGATGAAGTCGTAGCTTGCTGTGGAGAGGTGTCCAGAATGCCAGATGTGCACTTAACCTGTGTTAGCTGGAGAGTTTCACCTTGACAGCATCCAAAGGAGCATATCTGAATCCTGTTCTCTGTGCACGTACCTTCATGACTTATTTTTGACCAAATTGTTGGGATGAATTGGATCAGTTCTAGTATTTGCTAAATAACTATCGAGTCTTCTTAATGTCAGGGTCCCCTGTAGTATATTTCAAGGTTTATACTTTCCTTTGGGACTTCAACCCTGATGTGGTTATGTTAGATGTCCCTTTCTGACTGCTGATCAGCTTTTTATTCATAGCCACTAGTGCATGGCTTCCTTTTTTTATCCTGTGTTAAGAGTTTTATTTTCTGGGGGAGAAAATGTTAATTTTCTGACAGAGACATCCTCTTTTTATTTCACAAGCAAAGGTTCCATTTCTTTACCTTTGAATTTGAAAGTGAAAGTGGTATTTCTGGTAATTTCTTCTTGCAGTATAACAAGCCTTGCTTCATCCATGTGGATAAGCTGCACTGGTAGCTGTCTGATGCCTTCCAAAACAAGAACAAAGGAAATTTAGCTGCTCCAATTCGATGTTTGGCAGTTTTGACTACAGAAGAAGCTTTCCCTGACCTGTGGTGATCTTGGTGAAGAAGACAGTCTATTAGGTTGCATTGACTTTTAGTTCAAATCTCTACACGTATTCTGCCAAGGGAGAAGAGAAGGATGCTAAGTATTGCTGCCTGTTATCATATATTAAGTATACTTATAATATTCAGATATTAATTTGTAACACAAGACCTCTTGCTTTGGTATTGAGCACCTCACTAGGACTGTTTTCTGGGTGAGTGTAATGACTTGAATATTGGACCACAGATTCATTCCCTATTTCCTCTTGGGATGGGGCTTGTTTTACAGGACTGTATTTAACACCAAGAAAATCTGAACCGCAGCCTTAATTTGGAAGGTGGCTTTGATAATTCCCTTCTTGCACTGGACTTTCATCTCAACAGGTCTTTGTTAAACGTGCTTGTCCACAGTTTAAATTCCTACCTTTTGGCAACATATGGCACAGAGGAACTTTATAAAGATAGTGATTCTCATAATTTCTTACTTGAAAAACAAAACTGAGCCACCATGTAGTATTGGTTTTTCCTTATTTGGATCACTTGTCTTTAAGAGACAACTTCTCTCATAGGATAAAAAAAAATAGTTCATTAGTCTTGCACTAAATTTAGGAGGTCTTGGGATATAAACACTTGGAAATTGAAACTTATTCTCGCTCAGTGCTTGGAAATGGTGGAAATACAACTATACTCTTTAATGGCCAAGACCTTTTAGCTGCTGGGGTGGTTCTGAACTTTAATTACTCTAATAATCTACCAGGAGTCTGTCTCACAGGCGTAGCACAGACATGCCTCACGCTGAACCTCATGGCACCATGTGCCACCAGATGCACTACTCCTGGTATGTTTTGGCAAGGTTTAATTAGGTCTTCTTTTCCTTATAAGGGCTCAGCTCCACATGGAGGTCTGTTATTTTTTGTCATTTTGGTGGGAAAACTGTTTGAACTTCTGGCAATGTTTTCCTTTTTCACAAATGCAGCCTTTGGATAGTTAGTTTTACAAGAGCACAAGAGTTTCAGGCCTTAACTTGCCTACTGTTTCATTTGAGAGTAAGTCTGTCCTTTGAATGCTTTCTTGTTTTAAGACAGGAATGTAATTTACCTTTGCTCCATATTGTTTAAAGACTCTATGACTGCAGCCAAAATTGGTCCAAGTATCCTACACCTTTGATGTGCCCTGCCTCCTGTTTTGATAGACTAAGATCTTTTCTATCATCTTGTTTCTCTTTGTATTGATCGCTCAGCAGTCTACAGACTTTTCAACTAGATTTTTCTCTGGATAGCCAAGAGTGAAAAACATGTGAAATAGCTCAGGAAAAGCTTCTTGCTGTAAGTATGTCGGTCAAAAGCAGTGGTTTCTTTGTGGAACATGCCAGCTGTGATTTGCAAAGCTGTGACGCTGAGCTCCAGTCTGTCTGCCACTGCCTTCCCACCCCCTCATGTTCTGGCCTTAGTAAGGCTTCAAGGGATGCTACCTTTAGGAGAGCAGTCTGTTTGCTTTTGCTTATCTCAATATTCTGGGCTCTGCCAGGCATTTGTTTGCTGGGTATAGCTTGCAATGACCCCTACATACAAGGAAGCATTTGAAGAAGTAAGATGGATTACTTTTCATCCAGTTCTTTTGCCTTTGTGAAAGTCCTAGAGAGAGAAGTGAATTCTGGACTGGAAAGGAACTGAGATCAAGGAACATGTCTTACCTGGTTTTGTAACAACAGCAGGCCTTTGGTCATGCGTCGTGGCAGGCTTTTTGGGTAGAATTGTTTGCCTGAAGAATATGTGTACACAACAGATGTGGATACACAAAGAATGTGCTTACAAGCATCGAAGAGCCAGAATTGGCAAATAACCCATCTTCTTTGGTAATAAAAGGTGCTTCAGCTCTTGTAACCAACCAGTGGAAAATCATGCTGGTAGTTAATTTCAGTTTGATTTTGACCATGGACTGCAAGATAGATAGTCTTATAGTGTCACTTAATCTAGGTGGCAGCTGGAAGAGAACAGTTTTTCCTGGCCATCAAGAAGGAATTATTTAAAGGTGATTGGAAATGCTTTATTTGGAAGGAGAAAGGGGAAATTTGTAGCAATGAGAAATCCACATTTTTAGTCAATTGAAAGCTAGTTTATTTGTTCACTGAAATATTTTCCTTGGAAGTTGCAAAGCATTTTATAGAAACTATCACGGAAACTGCTTGAAGACTGCTGCTTGAATACTCAAAATTTTAATGTATATTTTGTCAAAAATTTACAAGTACACTGAGGCTTGGACATCTGCTTATATCATCATATGTTGCCAATACTGGGATTCCTGCAAGACTTGCAGATAAATATAGGTTAACCAGCACGCAGTGGGCTACTTTGCAATCTAAAGAATGTAAGCATAAAAGGTGAATGGCACAAAAATAGAAATAACCAAAGAAGAAAACTTCTCTTAGCCAGGATTTGTATTGTTTGTTCTTATGTTCAACTCTTTAAAGCTCCCTCTGACTTCCAAATTAGTGAGTGCTATGGTGAAGTGAAATCTGGCTGTCACAATTGGCAGACAGGGGAGTTCCTATTGATAGAAACAAAGAGCATCAAGCATTATCAGTCTTGTTAGCAACCATGTGTCACTGGTTTACTGGATTTGAATTTAATAAATAAATAAGGTTTTGCAAATCCAAAACCTCATTGTCATGAATTTTTAAGTGGAAGCACTGGTTTATAAACTGAAAACCTTAACACTTAACAAAGTTGTGTGTTCTATCTTTAGTAGCATATAGAGGTAATTAGTGAAAGGTTGTCAAATAGCCTAAGCTCTCATTTTAGAGAGAAAGCAGCATAATCAAATAGTCTGGAACAGTGGCTCAAATCTAATCTTATATTAAAGCAAAAT
The DNA here is from genome assembly GCA_027560015.1 of Chloroceryle amazona. Lineage (NCBI taxonomy): Eukaryota > Metazoa > Chordata > Aves > Coraciiformes > Cerylidae > Chloroceryle > Chloroceryle amazona. The sequence goes on from JANHFX010001242.1 coordinate 40,620, forward strand.
TGGGATAAAAATGAAAAGAGCTGAAGGAGATTAAAACCAGACTTTAGCTTTTGCTCCTGTCTCTTACTGGCAGCTTTTTCCATGGGGAAATACTGACATACTCCATCATCTCACCTTTAATAACTGGTGAACTTTCAGTTAGTTTAACATTCTGCTTTAAGCTGGAGCTGATCACGGGCTTATAGCAGTACATAAAAAAGATGTTTGTTTTTGCTGGCCACGATTAGGGAAAGACAGCTTGAAAAAGAGAATGAAGACAGCACTAGGTGAAAGATGAAAGAAAGTTTCAAATGTAAATCTGCGTTAAGCATGTGGCTACAGGGAGGTTATGTGACTTTTGGGGGGTTGGGGGGCATTGTTCCTTACCTCAAATTCCCACTCTGGTCAAAGTATCTCTTGCCATGAAGCATATAAAGGCCCAACAGTGTTATTTACCTGGTGACACACCCATATTTAGAAAAATTTCAACCTCCACAGTCCTCTTCATCTATGCTCTTATTTAATGATCAACAGCACATGGTCATGGATAACAGTGTCATTCTCCTAGCTAATGAAAACATATTGAGGGGACTTTCATTACATAGAGATATTCTTCCCTCACTTCTGAAACCTTTCACGTTGTTGTATGGATTAGGAACATGAATGATCCCTTACCACAGTTTGTTAGTTTAATCCACTTTCAGCAATCTATTTGCCTCCAGCTTTTTTGATTTAGCAAAAAACATTTGCTCCTCAGACAGTGTCATTTATCCTACCTAGGGCCATTACACAAGAATGGATTTATTTCCATTATGAAATATTCTTCCACGCTCTCAATGTGAAGCTCTTTGCTGCTTAGGCATGTAAGGGAAGGTAGTCATGCAGGTTGGGTTAAGATTTCTGTGTACCCAACGTGAATGAGAAGAGGAGCTCTGAAGGACTGCGAGCCTGACACCTAGCTAACTTGCCTTTGACTGAGAGTGGAAGAAAAGTTAGCTGTACAGTAGCTACTTCATTCAATTTTTTTGCAATTAGTGTGAATAAGAAGTGAAATCTCTTAGACCTCAAAGATTGAATAGGTAGTTTGATGGGAAGGCTGTTTAAACATTTTATTCATCATTCCTGTTCAGAGTGGTACCTGCTGCAGCAGTGTTATCAGATAAATGATAGCATGAAGTCTGTCACAGAGCCTTTAGGTATATGGGCTTGAGTTCTTCCTCTGCTGTGGTAGGAGAAAAAAAAGTGGTTTTTACTTCAGTATAAGCTGAATTTGTTATGATAACAGATGAACTCTACAGATGTTTAAACCAGTTAGAGAAGAAACAGAGCCAACGCTTTGTTTTAGGTTTTTTCCCAACTAAATTGCTTCTCCTTCAATTTCATGTATGTTTAATTAAAGCTGTAGAAGCTTTAATAAAGCTATGCTCAAGACTGGGAATGCTGCAAATGTTCTAATCATTTAAACAGTGCCAACTAGGATTTGAAATAAAATAAGCCAAGACATTTGTGATATGAATGGGTATACATCATCATAGTGAAACTTTGGACAAATGAATGATTTTTCATTCCAAGGGAGGACAAGTAAAGTTTCTTAGTTGCATTGAAAGTTTCTTAATTGCACTAAATTTGTGAGACTAATTTATTAAGTGATTTTACATTGGTTTCTTAATTGCATTGAATTTGTGAGACTAATTTATTAAGTGATTTTACATCGGTTTATTTTTTTCTGAATTGATGCAGAATAGAAATGAAAGCGGTGTATAAATTACTGGTTTGGATTTGTATTTGCAGGTACTTCAGCTACAGAAAGTCATCTGGAAATAGAGGGGATGGCAAATTGTCTGCCGTATTATGGTATTTCTGATTTGAAGGAAATTCTGAATGCAGTAGTTAATGAAAATGCAAAGGAAGTATGTGAAAGTAGACCTCTCAAAGTCATAAACTACTTGGAGGTAAGTCAGAAGTTTGCTTTTAAGTTTTGGCTGGCTAAGCTTCCAATATATCCTTAAACACCTTTCTTCAGCTCTCTATTTTAATTAATGTAGTTCTGTTCTAAAGAGAAGTTACTTTTGAAAAGGAGACTGTCCTATCTTCTCTGAGGTGTATAGGTTCTGCATTGTTTACCAAAATACTTGTATCACACATATCCAAAACCAGTTGTCCAGTGCGATACAATACACGCTGAAAGCTGGTGTTCAGAGGGTTTCTGTATAGGTTTCTATATAGGCAGTCTTCAGACTAGAAAGGCATTTCTCCATGTTGGAATACAGGACTGCCATGAAATTGCTTTACGAAGTCTAGAAGGCAGTTGAATCCACAGCAGTCATCAAAATTTAACTCATAAATAAATCTGTGAAGAAGTTATAAAATTATTTAAGGTTATAGTTCATGAAAAGGAGGCATTAATTGAAGCTTAATTCTCATATAAACCTCAATGAGATGTGCGTCATGAAGTGCAGCCTTTCCCCTTGAAGAGGAAAAATTCCTATGACTCACTCAAAGAAAGGGCAGAATTAGTCAAATAGAAACTTTATTTGCCAGAAAAGCAAGCTTCCACTGCAATTAAGACAAAGGAAAATATGAAGGAAGTCTCACATAGGGTGAACTCCACGTGCCTCTGCAAATACTTGTATTTAGTTAATCACTGACTTCTGCAGTTAAAGCAAGCACCAACTGACAACAGAGTTGAGGTCCACTCTCTTAAGTGCAACAGTGACTAAGTTCTGCAGTGTACTGATAGAGGCAACCCTGTGTTCTTCACAAGCAGCCAGAAACACAGTAATTGAGTAAAATACTCTTTAATCTGTTTTCCTACACAAGTTGTTATGCACCAGTTGGAACAGAAATGACGCTTGTTAATATTTGATATGCAGATAGAGAAAATCAGTGGCAATAATGGGTGTGAAGTTTCTGAGACAACTAATATATGTGGTACTAGTTGGAGTAATCCACAGTAGTAGTTTTCTAACACTTCTTGTCTAGATGTCTCACTAATGCTATCTTCAATCCTAATTCTTAAAATCTCTGTTCAAAAAGGTTCCCAAAATGTGTTAGGTCTCTTCTTACTTAAACACTTGCTAATATGCTTCCCTGAGTCGGGCTGCTTCAAAATGAGACCTGTCCATTTACACAGAATATGTGTTTTATCATTTAAAAATTTATCATACAGATCTTTCCCTGCCTTTTTGGGGCAGTAAGTTTCCAGGTGCCTTTGGAGCGAGCAATTCTGTTTTGCACTACCAAACCATTCTCGTGTGCTCCTCAAAGAAGCTTAAAGAAGGGGATGAATTAAATGTTGAGACGGGAATGGTTTGTAACTTGATTTGGAGGTGGAAGCTTTATCTCCTCTAATTACAAATACCCATTGGTGGAGGTGGTTTATACAGAGACACACACATATTTGTGTATGTATGTGTATCTATACACAGCTATATATAGGTAGATATACACAAACACACACGCCTACAAAGGTGTATATCAAGAGATGATCAGAGGAGGGGATATTGAGAGCAGTGTTGATCCTGGGGGGAACTGTTAGAAAGAAGATGCATGTGCAGCAGTAACAGTAGCTGTAAAATATGTATTAACTAGTAAGTATACGGCTTGCCATCAAGGGGGGGAGTAATCACAGAGTTTTCTGAACATTCTGGTGAGCAAACACTGGAAATGCCATTCAGTGTCATGTTCAGAAGTGAAGCTTTTATGTTTGAGCAGACAGCAGGTCTGCAGCTTTTGCTGTCTTTTGGTAGATGTAGAAGAAACAATAGGGTACCAGTTAGAGAAGCAGCCTTCCTAAGTAGAGAATAGTCTGCTGTGATCCTTTTTTCCACTTGGAAGAGTGGGACAAAATCCCAGACAAAGAGAAGATTGAGAATAAGATCTTATGAACACTGCTTCAGATTTGTACAATATGAAGGGGGATTGCATGCCACATCCATTTCTCTGTATGCAGCATGACTAAGTATCCAAGAGAATGCAGTGGCAGGAAGGCTTGTCTTGGAGAAGGAAAGAAAAAACCTAACAACTTCAAAAAGAAGTTGCTTGATTCTTTGAGGGTGGGTACTTCAGTAACTGTGTTTAGCAGTCACTTCTGCTTTCTAGTAGTGTGAGATATACAATATCCAGTAGTTAATACAACATTACAATTTCACTGTAGTATTTGAAAACTTTGTTTAGCTGTTTGACTTAATTTCTGTTAGTTCTAAGGTTTGTGGTGAACTGATAACAATCTTCAGCTGCTGTTGTGGCCAACAAGAAATCCGATGTTCAAAAGCACAAAGGACCTTGCAGAAGTCAACCCCGAAAAAAAGAGTGGAGATATGACTAAGACTGAGCCTGTGTGGCTGCATTGTAGAAGTGTCATGAAATGACCAAGAAGAGTTCAGAGTTACATTTGGGTTTCTGGCATTTGGAATATTTACCATCAGAAAAGCAAAGAGTAGCCTCTAAATAGTGACTCCTTAAGTCCTGCATTCTGGTAGCCCCAGACTAATGTGTTAAAAAGTGGTACTTTCAAACTCGAGGTTTTGTTTTTGTTTTTCCTTTCCACAGGGAGAAGCAGTACGTTTAGCTCGGCAGCTGCCCTTACATTTATCAAAAGATGATGTACAAAACACAATTTACAGGATGAAGCAACAGCTTGGAAAGGAAGATAAAGGCTGTGTTCATGGTCGTCCTTTTTTTCATCACTTAACAGATATTCCAGAAGATGACAAGCACAACTCCACGGAAATTATTCACTAAATGGAACATTTTGTTTGGGATCATATTTCTCTTGCTTAATTTTGGTCATTACTCTGCAATTTCAGTATGTTTTGTGCAAAGCTTTTGTATAATGACTTTTCATAATCATATGTTCACTTCCTAGAGATGTTTTTTATTTAAATTCAAATGCTACTTGAAAACTGTAAATAAGTACTGTAAAGAAACAACTTATCACTATTTTTATAGAATTCATTAAATAAATGTTCTCAATTGGTGTGATGCTTTTCTTACTGCTGCAGTTTTACAAAATACCAGTGTGTCAGAATTTTTTAGATGTCAGGTAGGTAGAAGCTGCTTTCAACAGAGCCTGGGAAAGTTTGTTATATTGAGGACGTGTGATGGTAATTTTCAAAGCAATGCCAGATAGCTGTAGGTGCTGAAAAGTGGCCTTCTCTATGCAGTTACAGTTACAGTTTTAGGGTGTTGCATTTCTATTTGGAAATTAACTGCCATAAATGAGTATTGAAGTCCTAGCATCCAGTCTCCAAAGAGCTTTTTTACACACTTCAAAAAGGGTGATTCTTCAAAGTATAGTACACTCTGAAAACTTTAGATCAGCAAAAACTGGCCAATGACTTGAACAATAAAAGGATCACTTCAGAGGAGCACCGGTTGGCACTGAGGGCAGCTGCCCTCAGACCTGTGTGCTCTACACCCATGGGGTGTCCTCAGCCAAGGAGAATGTGACATAGCTGGGGCAAAGTCTGCCAGATTAGAGTTACTGATCCTGGTTACCTCTTTCATTCTCTTTTCACCAGCACATAAAACTTCTCTATTTCAAGGAGTACCCTCCATCCATAAAGCTACCTGCTTATGCTTTCTGTGTACAGCAGATGCAGTGTTTCCAGCAGAGTATGTTTTAAAGGTTTCAAGATTACCTGAGGAGTCCTGTCCATCCCCAGTTGTTCTGTTGGTAGCTGATCTTGGCACTATGAAAATGCGGTGGTGGGGGTAAGACCTAGCTTTGTAGGGTTTCTGTGGCTGCTTTCTTTTGACAGGAGTATTGGACCAGCAAATGCACGATCTGAAACTGTAATTACTGGTCTACTGCTCTGTATCAAACAATGCTGAAGTGGTGAACTATGAAATGACATCACGGCAGTGCATGACAACATGCACATTCTAACTGGGAAGGTAATGATTACGTGCTTAGTGGTTAACCCAAGTTTATCCTTTTCATAAAGAGGGCACAAGCAGGATCTCTTTCCTAACTTAACCAGTGAGCAAGGCACAAGATCAGAATGTCACTGGAAAACTGGACACTTGTTGCCTGTAAATGTCAGTCAGTGCAGAAGATGTGAATTTTTAGAATGGAAGTGAGAAGGTGGATGGAGGCACAGGAAGGAGACGTGACTCTTGGCTCTGAGGGGGAAATAGGATCCCAGCCTTGCTGTGAATGCAGAAGGTTATAGTTTGTTTATTTTTATTCTCGTTTGGATATAAACTGTGAGAGTTTAGAGAGTAGCCACTACAGTGAGAAAAGCTGAAGGCAAGCCGGAGAACAGAAATGCATCTCCAAACTGTTGGAACTTTAGTCATTTGGGGATAGAATGTGTAGTATTTAATGAGATGAATAATTGATAATTATTTTCCAAAAGGTAAAATAGCTGTGTCCTAATTATACTTGAGCAAATGCTAGTATCATTGATAGGACTGCTTAACATTCAGTGCTTTCATGTAATGGTATTACTGCAGAGGGCAAGTTGTTTCAGATGTGTTCAGGCCCAAGGCTGAGGACTGATTGGGAGTCATTCACAGGAGCCAAGGTGGGCTTAGTTGTCATGGAAGCAAATTAGTGTCAGGCACTGCTGTGGGTGCAGGTGACCCAGGTTAGGTAGTTGGGAGCTGGGACTTTCCTCCTTGCCTCCTCCTCTTCTGGCTACATTTGCTGACCTTCACCTCTTAAGGGCTGCTGAGGATTTCTTCTGCAGGTACACGTACATGCAGTTTGTTCTCTGTCTCTGGGTATAGTGTGGATTCTCACGTGGCTGGGTGCCAGCAGCGGGTGCTGTAGCGTGACTTCAGAATTGTAAGTCTGGGTGTCTTTCCCTGTCACAGTACTCATGATTTGGGGGTTGAAATTCTGAGTAACTTTGATACTGTGCTGATGGGAAATGGCTTGAGATGGAGCAAGAGCTCTCCTTGCTTTATCCAGTGCAGACGGAAGGAAATGTTACTTTCTGTTTCTAGAGATGCTCTTACTGATGCCTCTGGTGATGCAGTCATTTTACATTCTTTATTTAAACAATAGAAGTACCCCAGTTCTAGATTGACAAGTTTAAAAGAAGCAAAATGGTGCATTTGATTTAATGGTTCTCAGAAACAAAGGCACATCAACTTACTGCTAGTGCATCAGCACCTGATGCCACTCATCTGTGTCATTACTCGATGAACCCCCCCAGGCTTTCCAAAGAGTGTGCAAAGGCTGCCTGTCCTTCAAACCAGTCAGCCAGTCCACAGCTGTATGGGCTGTTTGAGAGGAAGAAAAACCCCTAAAATGTGTAACCAAGTAGGGTAGTGTTGTGATTGACCTCTTGCCTTAGAGGAAGAAGCAGCAGGGCAGGGCGTGGAGGGCACGCATCTCAATGGTTAGCATTGCCCCATCATTGGACCCAGCACCCAGCAGTTCCTACCACGAGTGGCCAGGTCAGGGAATTTCTGGGGACTTCCAGTATTTGCACTGCCCTCTGCTGGCATTTCAATTTTGTACGATTTTGCTCATTTAAAATGATGGGTAGGCAGGTCTCAGATTAGCCATGAATGAGCATCTTTCTTTACTTTCACTCACCAGCAGGGTGAAGTTGTATTACTTGTGATGCTTCTCTCAGTGCGCATTTTTGCCTTCCTAAAATATGCCTAGGGTGGGTAGCAGTGTTCCCAAAGTGATAAATGGGAAGCAGGATCTCATCATAAACTTCAAAAACCTTTTAATTGTATGGAGCTTTGCATTTTCAGAGGCTTATTTGAAGGGTTGGTTTGGGTAGGTTTGGTTCTGGTTGTGTAATGCAGATGTCCACCTCTTACAAGGAAATGATCTCCAGAGGTCCCTTCCAGCCTCCCTCATTCCATCATAGAGAATATCAGTTTCCTTTTTAAAAACAGGAATCTTTAGTTGATAAATTATTTTTCCCTGTATAGAAGTATGTGTATAAACATGAAATGGAGGTAGCTCCTTTTACATGTTTCTCTCCTGAATGTATTAGGAATCTTAATAATGAAGTTTCTGTTTCTTCTCATTTAAGTAGTGTGGGAAGGGATTTGGAGTATTTGGGGGGATTTTTTCCTTCCTTTAGTATGAATAGTAGCAGTTCAGAGACTAATAGCAAAACCAGAGGAATGCTTAACTTATTTTGAGAGTGCTTAGCATTCATTTGCAACACTAAAACCTGTATGATATAATTTAGAATTTATTACAATGGATTCTTCTTCTTTATTTCCATATTTTAATATGGAATATATAAACCATCTAGCAACAGAATCAGTACTCCAAAGCAACACTCTGGTTGTACAACCACCCATTCCTCAGTCTCAACTTATTTAAAGGGTTTCATTCCTTCTGGGTTTTCTTACCACATACATATTGGTATTACTTTCAAGAAAGTAAACATCAAAAGGCATCTTTTCAGGTTTTTGCAAGGATTATATTACTTGGCCTTCAAAGCTTGTTTTATCTCCTGTAAAGCAGGTCTAGTTTAGGTCTGGGGGGTGAGGGGGGGTGGTTTTGTTAAAATTCTGAATTAATTGTTTATTTAATAGCAGTGTTTAAGGATTCTTGAATGATTTGTTTCTTTTGCACCCAGCATTTAACAGGCTGGGGTAGCAATTGTAAGAAACTTAAGGCACATCTGTTTAATTTTGCAAATGGAAGGCTACCTGAAGTAGCTTTTAGTATTCCTCTCCAAGTATGGAGCATCATAGCTGAAATTATGGAGAGTAGAAATGTGGAAATGTTAAAGCTTTTGTTAATGGCTTTGAATTAAGCACACATTGTTGCAGATGATTTGGAGGACTTATTTAAAGTAAATATACAATTTCAAGCTCAATTATCCTTCATAGTTTAACTGAACATACTGCGATATTAGGTCTGTGAATTTGATACAGTGTTACTTCATAATTACAATGCTTTTTTACAGTAAATTTGATATAGAACAGTTGCTAAAGGAAAGCTGCTGAATAGTGTGACCAACCATTTTATGGGACACATCTGGTGCATTAGTTCAGGATGTTCACTGCAGAAGAACAGAGCCTTCTGCTTGGAAGGAGAAGGAAGCTAACTCCACATGTATACGTTTTGTGGATGTGCAGAGAGGTTAAACAATTATGAGTTAATTGCGTAAGCTAATAGGAGTGGTGTTCATAATGTCATTTCAAAATAGCTAGGGAGGAAACAGAGGAGAATTACTGTTTTAAACTCTTGAATGAATGGTTTACACCTGTTAATGGTACATTTAGAACAGCTGCTGCTTTTATTATCAGTAAACAGATGCAGAAAGTAATGGAATGTTTTAAAGCAATATGTTAATCCTGTCTACCACTACTGAACATTCTCACAATATCATGATTAAGTATTAACTGTAATGTCGCTATAATCTATACTTACAGAATTCTCACTTATTTTTTTAATCACTTTTGCCTCTGAAGTTGTAAAGGTTTATCTGAAGTTATTGTAATTTTTCATCAACCCATCATAAGCCTCTTAGCGTATCAGTAATTTCACTGATGATCTCATTGGGCTGAATTACCCAACAAAAGCCCCCCTGACTTTGGTTTTGCTCAAAGGTTATTTCTGTATTTGTAATTTCACCCTGAAATGAAACAAGCTGGATGCATAAGGGGAGAAAAAAACCCTCTCTTGAGGGCCCAGGGTAACACACATTTTGTATGAACTCCATAAGAAGTTGGTTGGTATTCTAGATGAAGCTTTGGCAGAGCATGCTCAGTTAGGGCCAGCACTGCATATTGGGATAGTGCTTCTCAGGTGGTACAGCAGACGTTCTTGTCCTAGTGTCCTAGTGCATGCAATTTTTTGTTTAATGTGAAAATAAACTAAAATAAATCTTAATAGATTAAGAAGATTTTATTTTATGCATACCTTATGACAAATGTTTGGTTCTGCTAGGGTTTTGAATCCGCTATGGTTCTCACAGCCTCTTGGGGGGGGGGGGAATCTCAAAACTGCAGATGCAATAACCACATGTACCTAGAAAACAAAACAAATTATTTCAAAGTATTTAAAAATGAGTGCTTAATCTGACTTGAAGTTTCCTAGAAACCAGTAACTGCCACTCAGATGATCAAAGGTGGCAGTAGTAGTTCTTCAACTGAAGACACATCTGTCTTTATTTTAGAAATATGGTGTCTGTAAAGGTTCTAAAAGAATGTAGCATCTCAATGAAATAACGTGTGATTGTGGAGTTACTAGCTCAGCACTCCAGGAACGGAAGCACAGAAGATTAATACTGGATAACTTGTTTGGCAGATTAATTTTCAGGAAATGTAGAGACCAATGAATATGGCAGCTGTATTATTAAAATACTGTATTCAAGCCCAGGTCAAATTGTTCATTCATGCATGGACTAACTCAGCATTAATTGAATCATTGCATTTTTTAGATGCTTTAGATCACCGATATTTTTTGCTTCAGCACTTAAAATGCCTGTTTAAATTACAGTATTCACAAGGAGCAAGCATTTTGACAGAGGAATGCTGTATGGAGCTTTTTCTATGCGTGCGTTCACTTGTGAGGTCATTGCAGTAACTAAATTGCATTGGTAGAACTCAGTTTCTACCTTATTTCCAATGTTAGGACAGCATATTCATGGAGGATTTTAAAGATGCTTAGTCAGGTAAAATTATCTAAATTGTTATAAAATAACAAAGATTATATTTCCTTGTTCTTTTTGGGCAGGTAGTGTTTATGTTAGATAAATAATGGAAAAGGTTCCTGATGAAAGGTAAGAGAATTTATTTTCTCAAGAGAAGAAAAAAGAGAGGGAGAGACGAGCCCTCTTTTGTTCATTGAGTAGGTTTAAAAGAGTCTTGTCATCTCGCTTCAAGAGAATGGAAAGGAAAATTCTTTTTGAAAGAATTTGAGTTTCTTTCATATGAAGTAGTTGTTGAAAAGCAAATCGTTTCAGCTGTGAGGAGCAAATCTGGGTATGATTCTTGTGACACCTGGCCCAAACTGATGACTAGTAAAGAGATTATTTCCAAGTGACATGCTGTTGGGTTTCTGTTTTCCTTCACTGAAGCAGGCAGAGTTTGAATATGATTGAGACAGTTAAGGTTCCTGACATTCCTTGACAGCTTAGGTGTGTATAATTGAGAACAAGAACCTGTTAATAATTACTAAGACGTGAAACTATATCCATGTACTTCTAGAAGACTGTTCCCGCATCAGAAGAATTCATACACTTACTTTTCCTACAAGGTAGCCTCCTCTGTTACAGGACGTGTCCTTAACTGTTGGACTTAAAGCTTCACATTCAGCTTCAAAATCCCCTTTGCCAAAACTGCCTGCCCAAGATCCCGTTGCCATTTAGAAGAGCCATACCTTCTATGCTTTATTTTCTTTGAGCAACTGAGCATGCTGCCAGCTCCCATAGGAAACGTGGATTTGAAATTCCAGTTGTGGTCTGTATCTTCAAATAAGTAAATGTGATTTCTGCATCCTTTGTAACAGCAATAAAAGGGATACTGGCCTTTTAGAATAGTATTTTATAGTATTCATGAGCTTCACTGTGAAACCTGAAAACACTTAATAGTGCACCAGCCATTTCTAGATTATGGAAACTGAAGAAGCAGCTCAAATCAGCCTTAAGCTGGATGTAGAGTTTCCAGGGGGAAATAAACCCCCCAAACTCTGCAGTTTGGTTTAACACTCGAATTTTTACTATGATGAGCATGAACCTAATGGTTAATGGGTGGGTTCAGTTTATTCTTGCTCAATTATAAAACCGTGTGGAGTCCTCAGGACTCTGTAATTTCTGACTCTGTGCTACTCGGAGTCATCAAAAGTTATTTAGTTTGTCATTATTGTTGTGTCTTGTTTCTTATGAATTTGTTTGGATGCTCTACAGCATCAAAGTGTTGTGCTGAATTCCTTAAATCATGTAAAGTAATAAAAAAACCCAAAAAAACCCAAACACAATAAACCTGTGTGGATGCTGAATTAATAAGACTAAAATCAAATCCATCTAAGGAAAGGCTTATATCATATACTGGAATAATAACTCTCTTGTCAGTTTTCTTCTGGTTGCTGGTCTAAGTCTTTTAACTAGCTCAAAAATCTGTATCAAGTCTTTTGGCATAGCGCAGTTTGTTGTAAGGAAGATTTAATAGCTTGTTATGTCCTATTTCTATAAACAGAAGTCATTTAGAGTTCAGCAGATATATTTAGAATCAGCTGGTAGCTACAAGCTGAATAAAATAATCTTTGAAAAGCTCAATATACAGAAGAGAATGTGCAAGTTCCTATTTACCACACAACTAACATATTTCAAGAATCTTAGGAATATTTACAAACACCTAGAAAATTTGGAATTGTGTTTATTATTCTATTTATAAATCTTTTTACTAATGATTTGAAGCGTTGTGTGCAAAAATGCTAATAATTTTGAGAGGTTTATGATTAGTGCTATACAACAGGTTTGCTCCTGCACTCTTTACCCTGACAATTTTACCTGATCTTCATAGAAGAAGATTTTTCTGTCTCGAGGAGTGCAGTGTAGAATGGACAGCCGGAATCTCTCAGAGGTCTTCTCTACTTTGGGCTGGTTTGGGTCAAATTATTAATAGCAGTTTACACTGAGGGATTTGTAATCTCACCTATGATTTGTTGACTTCAAGGCGTGTGTAATAGCAGAAAACCACATGTGAAGTCAGTTTAAGATACAAGTTTTACAGCAAATAGTAAATTAAAACCATAGTGACCTTTAGGTCTTGCTGATCTGTCCTGTTGTAACAGGACTCTTGTTCAGAGGATAGCAAGCATGAGAAATGCTCTCATGTGTTTGTTCTTCTACTGTGGTTTTTACTGAGAAAATTTTGTAATTGCAATGTTTATAACCCCACTGAAGCAGTTGCTGCATATTCTGTTTTTTGCAAAAGACAGTAGTCCTTTTCTTACAAAAAAGGGTTCACTTAGTGGTGCAAGTGGCCATCAGTGCCTTACTTGAAATTTCAGTTGATATTTCTGCCCTGATGGCAGGCTCTGGCCACATCGGTGGGAAATCTGTTCTTTTCTACTATATAATTTCTGGTGTGCATTTTGCCAAACACTCAGGAGTTCAGAACCTAGTAGTTAAAAGCATGTTCTACATTGCACTTAAATATATTTTTCCACCTGTGTTTTAACAGAGTAACTGTTGTCCTTTTTCCATATCGTGCCCATGCTTTCAACATCAAAAAAAACCATAAATCCCCCAAATGTGTGATTGCCCAATCATTAAAGTATCTTGCAAGGATTGCTTTGCAAATAACTAAACTATATTCTCATACCTAAACAGGACATTTTTTCAGTGTTTACCATGTTTGAATTGTTTTAGTAAGAATCAGTTTTCATGTGGGTGTAATTTTTTAAAGTGTCATTACTGCTGAGAGAAAATGAATACTTATTTTTCCTACATTACTTGGAGAGATTATAAAATGGTATTTTACAGTGTTCGTTGCTGTTCATCCAAGCGTCAGAAACATGAAGTTGTATATGCAAATGAGAGTTATATTATACCCATTTGTCCCCTCATTAAGCTGGCCTATTGAAAAGAGGACTGGCCACTCACCTGGCTGTTGGCAAATCTGGGAACCAGAGCCTAACATGTTGATAGTGTTTCCCCACTTTAACTACACTGCCAGTCTACTTGGGGGAAACGATATGCTAGTACCAAATGATATATATGATGTGCAACACAAAAGATTTCCTGTTTTCAGTTTATATGACATGACCTGTGGGCTAACTGAAGAAAACATCACTGAGAAAGTGCTATATCTACATCTACAAGTGTTCCTATTGATACGTTATTTTTCCAAGATTTCGCTGAGTAAAGCTATTTCCATACATAAGCATTTTGGCCATCTGCAACTGCTTGTCAATGAGCCTGGTTTGAGAACACTGGTCGTAATTGTAGCCTCAGGAATGTGTGACCAGCTCGCAGCCAGCTGTGCATGCCCTGACTTTTCCCAGGTGTTAAGATACATGGCCACTTTTGTTCACTTTAACCAATGGGACAAAATACAGTCCTTGTTTTTCCCCACCTTGTGTTAAACCTACAAACTACTGGGGTTTATTATTTTTTAATTATTTTAATTATCTTTTTAATATGTCAAAGTAAGCAACTAGATGAAGTTGTTTGTGCTGTTTAATTACTGTGCATATGTGACACGGTGTGCTGCATCTGTATGATAGTATTTAGAGAAATACAAAAAGGTCCTCAGTGTGCCATGGTCTTGCTATAAATTAGCAGTGCTGACCCTGCAAATCACACAAATGCTCTTCTCTGAAAAAGATTCTACGTGTGTTTCAACAGCACAGATATTTCTGCAGCTTAAGCCTCTTCAGCCAGAGTGAGCTTAGCTACATTTTCTAATGGGTTTCATTTTAATGATCTGTTTCATGATCATAGGAACACTTACTAGTTGTCTTCTGCATGGGAACCTAATTGGATCTCGTCCTATACGCAGTCAGCAGTTTTCTGCAGAGTGGGTTTTGTATTTTGCCTTTACCTGTGTAGCATTTTCTTTTACTTGTGTAACATTTTCTGTATTCGAGGTGAGGCACGAATAGCTTGAAAGGTATACCGATGACTACAGGTCTCCTTCTTACAGGGGATGGAGAGGGAGAGCACTTCTAGTAATCACAAGGACAAGATTTGCTCCATGGCCTGTGACACTTAAGTAAAAAGTGAAAGTATGAGATGAGTTTACGGACATGGTGATTTTCACAGTGCGATTGTTATAAAGGAATAAATCCTCTTCTCAAGTCACTGCTGTTGGCTCTTATTTGCCAACAAGCTGACGTGATCTCCACATAGTAGAGATGGACAAGAAATGAGTTTGTAACTTAGACCAATTCTTTATATGGTCAAAAAGACACCCATTGTCCCGGAAGGTAACCTGCTTCTTTGGATTAGTTTTCATGGAATGAACTCAGACCTTCCAGAAGAGCAATTCTTTGTCTTCTGTAACAAGTTTGAAGTTTGTGATGAATAAATTTCTGACTTTTATGGCATTTCAAAGACCTTGCTTGCACTGTTGGATTTGGTCACCTTTGGACATAGTAAGGACAAACAGATTCTAAACCAGCACTGAGGTTTCTGTAAATGCTCAGAAGTCAATGAGCACAGGAAAACTTTGTACGTACCTAAATACTTTTCAAAATCTAGTTCTTAGGGGCTCACAAAACCTTATTAAATCTCAACTCACTGAAAAATTAGGCTCCCAAACACTTGTGTAGCCCTTGAAAAACGTTCCAAAACTGTTTGGCAAGGAGAAGAGGATCACACCAATCCGGGTCTGAGACCTACTTAAACAAATGTGTAGCAAGACAAGTTCTGCCTTGTATCTGATACAGAGCACTCTTGCATGATGGTCTTACATTAAGAGGCTGAATGATTTTTTTTCCAAGGGTATTTTTGTAGTTAAAGTACCGGTATGCAATAATCCTCTTTAAAAAGTAGGGACCATCCACTCTTCAGCAGAGCACTGAGTACAGCTGATAAGACCTGGAATAAAACTGGATGGTACAAATCACTGGTGATTTGTGCCTCTAACTGATATCTCTTCAGTGAAGACTCCTAGATATGTACCAGCATTGTGAGATTCCTGTAACCACTGGTCTTTGGTATTTCCTGTGAAACTGAAGCCTAATGTTCAAAATCTGCATCAGCACTGAACTATTCTGTCCTTTGTTTTCTGTTAGTCAAGGTGGCTTTTCTCATTAGCATAAATCATAAAGTTTCTGCAGCAGTAGCATTGTCCGTATGATATACGGCGTCTCTGCTGTGGCCAAGGAATATTTACAACCCAAAATGCTCCACTTTGCTCGGAGAATCATAGAAGCCTTTCTTTGTTTCTTCTTGCACAGTTTCTTGCATCCTAATGTGTAATTCTGGTTATAAGATGGAACAAATAAGGGTCTGTAAGAGAAAATAATGTAAAATATTATGATACTTCTATTATCTGTGTCTGGTGTGAAAAAAAATTAACCAAAAGCCAAATAAAATACACCCCTATGGACACTGGAAGTTTAAAACCAATGAAATATAAATATCTGTGGTACATTACATTAGACTATGGTAAAGAAGTTAAATGACTCCGAGTTGTGTGTAACCTAGTTGAAGAAATAGGATACTTCTGTAGGGTATGGATACATAATGTAAACAAGTTCAAAGACCATTTGGAAAAGACTGTTCTCTTGGAATTTGCTCCAAATGCTTTGGTTCAATGGGAGTGAAAAGCTATGCTCCGTTATAGCCTAACTTGATATTTGATTTTGGAGGAAGGAAACTTGGAAGCGAGTCTACTTTCTGTTTTGTTTGTTTCTTTGTTTTCCCTTAAAGGTGACAGTGGGAAAAAAAAGATGAGGTGCATGCTTATATTTCTTCATACCAGCTCATCTTTCTTACTTTCATTGTTGCCTTTAACTTCCAGTCTTACTTTAGCAAAAATAATTGAAATGTACACAGGCCACACATATATCTACCAAGATATGTTAATATAAGCATAATTGGTGATTACTGCTTACTTCATTCCTGAAAGAAACTGATCTTTACCCGTGCTTTGGTTTCCTGCTCTTCCTCATAGGTTGCTCTTGCAGACAGGGGATTTTCTGTGCTGTCTTCCAAACTGTGTAACTTTATAGTATTTATTTCTTTTTATACCAGCTGAGATGGTCTGCATATGGAATGCATACTTTCTGAGCACTTAGGAGTGGCTGGAGTAGGAAACAATTTCTTCCTGTACATTGTTTGAAAGATTAGTAAGAATTGCTCTGATTCTGTGCAGCTTTCAATCACGTTGCCTTCTGCTGCATTTTCGTCAGATATTGCACGCTAAGTAGTACCAATCTGTTTAGTAGTTGGGTGGAAAACACAGGGAACACCTAGAAATTGGTATTCTTCCCCCCTTCCTGCAGTGGCATACAAAACCAGTAGAGCAGAGCCATTAGCCTTGCTGCTGAGGGCTAATATAAATTAAAGGTCCTGAGCACTAGGGGCTGTTAAAATTCTCATAGGGATCTTTATAAGATGTTAACCCCCATGGTCTGGCCAGGCTCCAAACAGGGTAATTACATTCTTCCTACCTAAATTCCCCCTGCAATTGCAATTCGATGTGCTGGTATTCCTCACTTCCTCTCCTCTGCTGTGCCCCGTGGAACAGTTGTTGCATTTCATCCCAGAGGTACTTGCTTTCGGTGACGGATGGAGTGAGCTGTGTGTAGAGTCTATAAAGTATTTTAAGAGCCTTTTGGATGAAATGTAATTTATGATGCTTTTTTTTAATTATCTGCTGTTGGACTAGGTTAATCTGAGCTCTGAATGTGCGTGAACTGTGCACAAGAGAGCTGGAATGAGATGGTATCAACAACTGTTCTCGTTCCTTCTTCAACTTCTTCCCAGGGGTTTTTAGACAGTAGAAATAACAGAACAAACTAAAAATATAGGGAGGCTTTCCTAAAAGGTTCATTACAAACCAGGAAGAATATGAACTATGTAGTAAAGCTAATATGATTTCTGACTCAACTTTTGACTCCAATTGAAGTACACCTAGAAGTATGTGTGTGCATGTGTATACCGCCCCCCCCCCCCCCACCCCCCAACTCATCATCTCCTCATTCCCTCTTATCGTCTCATCTATAAATT
>JANHFX010001242.1:58319-72921 GCA_027560015.1 Chloroceryle amazona
GGTAAGTTAAGTGTTAGTTAAGGACTAAAACCAGTTCTGCCACAGATCAGTCTGACCATGTCAAGGTCAGATCCAGACCAATATATAA
Source organism: Chloroceryle amazona (assembly GCA_027560015.1). NCBI lineage: Eukaryota > Metazoa > Chordata > Aves > Coraciiformes > Cerylidae > Chloroceryle > Chloroceryle amazona. Next base: position 58,408 of record JANHFX010001242.1, read on the forward strand.
TGTTCCCTCTGCTTAGGGATTCTGTTGTAACCTTAAGAGAAGCTTCTAAACAATCATGTCCTAAAAGCTGCTCCTTTTGTACCACTTGTTGTACTAAAAATGCCTTTTATAATAAAATACATTTTTTATTAAAGATATCACATTGTAATGGGGAGTAGACTGTTAACATATAAACTTAAATGTTGCCTATAAACAGGCAGGGATTTAGCACTCAGTGTTTAACAAGACAGTAACAGAATTACCTATATGTGCCAAATATACAGAGGCTTTCCAGTACTTTGCATTACTTTGCAATTTGCAAAGTTCTCTAAGTATGGGATTTGCTTATCGTGTATATGCAATACAAAGAGGGTACCATGATGCTGGGGGGCATCTCTGTGTTTAGTTTAATGTTCCTGTTTCTGTCTTCACTTGTGTAGCCATTCATACTAAGCCTAACTGTACTACATAGGAGATCTCTGTACAGACACTAATGTGCATGAGCTAAACTTTTATTTCACGAGCTCAGTCTGGTCTGTTGTGTTATGACACTTGGTATTAGTGCCAGATATTTCTCTCCTAGAACATCAGCACGTAGGCTACAGGTAGGAACAAAAGGTCCCTGTTCATTTGTGTCATAATGTCCTCACTAATTAAATAAGATCTCTCAAGGTGGTCTAGGCAGGTGAGCTACTCTCCTTCCCGCAGGGAAAGTTAAAGATTTTGCAGAGGACTTGTCTAGTAGCACAAGAAATTTATTTCCATTCCCAGATGGCAAAAATCAATGTATGTCCCTACGCAACTGGATATGATGCATTACCTGAGCTCACAAGGGGATTCAATAGCAGTCAGTGCAGATCTCCAAGTGTCTTAGCCAGTCACTCTCTGGTGCTTCTGAGGAAGGTTAAAAAGAATCAGTCAATCAACAAACTGAAAAAGCACTTCTTTAGGTTAAATAAATATAATCTGTCTACTATGATCCAGTAAAGTAGAAAGCCTGATGCTTAAAATGTCCTTGCAACATCTTTCATTGTGTTTCAGTGAAAAACTACACTATTATGACCATGATATCTTTCTTTTGGACCTGTGATGAAATAAATTTGCTTAAATATTTGCCACCAGACTTAGCTCAATGTGTTCTGCTGCTTAGAAAGGAGCCTATACTAACTCCACAGCCAGCTGCTAGTAGAAGTTACACCTATAGAATCCCTCTCTGTGTGGCTTTAATGGATTTTAAGTTGAAATAGGAATTTAGTTCTCTTGCCTTTGATCAATTCAAACATATTCTTACACAAAAACACTTTGCGACTTAGAATTGAAAGGAGACATTTGTACACTTTTAGGACTGTAACTTTTAAGAATGTGTTTATTTGCTCCATTGCAATATATAATAGTAAAGATTTGCATAAAATAAAGTTGTGATATGAAGCATTTCTCTTGTGATCATTTACAGTTAACATTACCAATGCAGTTTAGAAACACATTTAGTTTGTAATTCTATTACAAAAGAAAATGTCTTATTTTTAATTAGTTTGTAAGTAAATATAAACAGCATATTTGTACTGATGGTCTCCTGACAGGCACAAGAGCCATGTTCACTCTCTTGCCATCAAATCTCACATGCACTCGTGTCTTTTAAACATCCCAAATGTTTATATTATTTGTTTGAGCTTTGCGGAATCAACATCCTTTTTATTTGTTCTATGATCCTCTGTTTCCAAGATGAGACACAAATCCCTGGAAATTTTCATGGAGGGAAAAAAAAAAACCATGTATTTTATTACTACAGGAATATTTCTTTTAGTGAATAATATTTTTTAGGTAAAGGTAACTGGAAGAATGAGGCAGGAAATTATTTATTTAAATGAAAGATGATTTATATCTAGATATCATGAAGATGCATGGCCCATCAATTTGTGCATCTGTGATCTTTCTCTATAGATTCTTATAGCTATTCTTGGTTTGTATCTTTCTTCTTTAGCTGACACTGGTGTAACTTTTTAAGCCTCTGTTTTCCATTAATGTAAGTATCAAATTTAATTTTTCAGAAGTTACTATCAAACAAGAGTGCACTAAATTTATCTTTATTTTGAATCCTTTTTAGTTCCAATTTCTATTCTTTCATCAAATAGTCTCTGTTGTTTGTCTTCCCCCCTTTATTCTTCTCCAGAAAATTCTTTTCTTCACCGCTTTTTGCTACTTCACTGCTGCTGCTTCTTGCATCCTCTCCTGGAAAGGAGGAATGTGCTCTTTTTTCATTTATCCATGACTTTCTCACTGGCTATTGCTCTTTCTTTCTTGTTATTTACAACTGTCTGGCTTTTTAAAAAACTCTCCACCTACAGCTTCTTTCCTTCCTAGCACTCACTGCTTTCATGAACAATAATTTCATTAGAAATGCCTTTTTATTGCACTATAAATTCAATTTTATAGAGCTCAGTAAAAACTTTCCTATCTAAGATTGAAAGAAAGAGGGTTTTTCCGTTTCAAACTTTCCTATTTTTTCTTTTATTTTTTCTCACTGATACCAGTTTTCTTCTTCTTCAACCTGTCTCTCTAGCACTCCAAACTCTCAAATTCTCTTCTGTGTTTGCATGTGAAGACACAGTATGATGATTAATTATCTAAAATATGTACAAAAGTCAGTTCCCTGGATTTGCATTAAGCATTTGGGGGAAAAATAATTTCAGTATTAGTATCCTAGTCAATGTTGAAATATACTTTAGAGAGTTTTTAAAAAGCATTAAAGCTGTTTTTCTCAGAGGCCTAACCTCCTCATATTTAGGAGATTGTGTAGTCTACCCAGAAGAGTAGATTATTATTGCCATTCTTTGGACTGAAACTGTAGCAGTATCTCTACATACTCCAAATATTCATCATCGTTATCGGATGTTGTCTTAACTGCTCTAAATTCCACTTTTTTCACAACTGTTTCGTTAACTTGGTTGTGGAGACAGGTGGATATTGACACAAAAATGTTGTAGGGCTCTTGGGGAAGGCAGCCATGCCAGGAATACTCACTTTAACTGAAATTGAGATAAATAATTTGAGGGTGACTGACTTACGCTTTGAAACAGTTAACACTCTCTTCGGAAGAGATGAGGGCTAGATAAATGGTGAACAACTGGGAAGCTGGCTCTGAAGCACGTGCTCGTGAATTTGGACACCGACTAATCTGTTTTGACTGTTGCTGGCACCGCAAGCAAGAGCATAATGCAAAACCTTCCTATTTCTTCCCACACTGTCATTTTAACTTCCCACCGAGGGCAAGCAGCGGCCACAGGCTGAGCCCTTGATGGCAAAGTTGTGAGCAGCAGCTTGGTCAGGGCTTCTTGTATGGCCAAGTCCACAGCTTTCCTCTCCCCCTGTAGTGCTTCTGGCTCTCGTGATGATCAGTTCATGGCAGAGCACGAGTATGGGAGGTTTCTTTCCTCCTTTGCCAGCCTGGAGTCAATCTGTGACATCAAATGAGGCATATGACTGGTGAAGGGCTGTCAGCTGCAGCTGGATGGCTTGCATGTGTCCAGGAGCAAAATTAGACACCCATAAGTGTTTTATGATGTACCAACTTCTCTGTTTCTCTTGGCAGAGTTAGTGGACTGAGAAAATCACCTAAAGAGAACTGCTGATAAGGAGATGTTAGCACTCAGGGTTATCTCATGGTGTTTTCTATTAACTTCTCACACTGTGAAGTGCTGTCGGATTTGGGGTTTTATTTCTTCTTTTTAATTGTTTATAAAAGTGACTTCCTCAGAATGTTCTCATATTTCAGTTACTTTTGTTGGTTCCCTTAGAAACCCATGGTTTTGCCTTGTCTTGGAGAGAAATCTTGCTCTTCAGAACTCATCACAGACTTAGTGATACCGAGTAAAGTTTGCCTACTGTTTCATTGTCTTGTTCAAAAGTTTTTCTAGCACTTTATCTCTTTTAGAGTGTCTTTTTTCCTTAACTAATGACCTAATGCCCTAAATTTAGCTTTGATTTTTAATGGCATCAATAAAATTGAACTTGGCCTCTACTTGCTTCTCTCAGATACCCCACCTGTCTGTTTTGCCATGGCTTAGGTTGTAGATGTGTGGAAAATCACCCTGGTTTGCTCCTGAAACACAACCGTGGTTTGTGGTTGAGGTGCATATCCAAAGGACACCACACTGTTCCTTTCATCTGCTTGGGCTTCCAGCTTATGTGTGGCTTCAAGACGATGTGGAAAGTCCATGTAACTAATGAGGAGTATGTTGTGATGCTCTTGGACACCAAGACCTGAGGGTGTCATTTGAAATAAGTAAAAAATATGTAGAGAACCTGTATATAACTGTATAGTAATGCACACTTCATTCTGGAAAGGGGGAAATTCTTGTGTTAGTGTATGTGCAGATTTCATTTGGTGCGAGCAGTACAGATGTAGAGTTTGATTATTTCAAACAATGCGTCCACCACCGGCCCCGTGAGTACCCACTTCACCTTTGCAGCTGAAGAACTAAAGATAAGTAGCTTCAACCCCATCATCTTGTCCTCCTCCAACCCAATTTTAGAGTACTTCATGTTCCAGCCTGGAAAGAATATTATGGGCTGCTTTGCCCTCAGGTCTGATCATCTCCCTAATGGTCATGTTCTTGCCTTCATAGGCTCTTTTGGCACCAAATGCCTTTTTAGCACTGCTGTCTCTCTTGGCTCTGTCCCATAGAGCATCTAAAGGAAATGTTCCCTGAACAGTTTCTCATCTTCCACTCAGCCTGGTTTTTTGTGTTTGTTTTTCTGTTGTTTGTCTGGGGTTTTTTCCTTCTGATGAGTGTAGGTGTAGGACAGAGTCCCAGCTGTCCATGTCTTTTCCAGACACTTCAACAGCACATTGTCCTGTGCTCCTGATGGGAGCCCTGTGGGAAGCCACAGCTCCAACAGAGGCTGGGAAATTTTAAGGAGCCTCGCGTGGCTGTGGTGTTGTTGGACCCACGCTGAGAAACACCTACCCAATACTGGGAATTTTAAATGAATGTAGCCTTCTGTATAGTTAATGCTTTAGCTGGAGGAGATGATACGGAAAAATCTTGTGGAAAAACTCTCATGTTGTATGTTGTAAGAAGATTTAGGTATGTTCTCACGTTTCTGTAAAAGGTCATTTTAGACTTTCAATGTCACAAAATGATCTATCCTCTGTTTTTCCTCTTAAAGCCCATGTTTTATTCTGAACCATGCTAAATTTCACTTTTCTACGGGGGAAAAAAAACCTTTTGTGGCTCACTGTAGAAAAGAAATGAGTTGCTTTCATTATTTCCTTGACTTTTTTCATACCCTCCATATCTTTGTGCATGCTCCATAAAAGTTTTATCAATCCTGTCTTGATAAAGCTAGCCTTCATCTGGTTCAGACTCTTCTAACTATATTAAGACTGGCTATCAAATAACAAGGAACCCTGATCCTCTGAGGCTCAGACAGTCCCTGCTGCTTCCCTATGAACTACAGCAGTTTCCTGTTCCTTTCAGGTGTTGCTGTTTAGAGGTAGAATCATGCATTGATTTCTTTTACATGTTGATGCAAGGATGTAGAAGGGATTGATAGTCTTCTCACTCTTCAAATAGCACTTTTCTCTTTTAAGCTTAATGTAGAATACCTTTGGATCACATAGATGAGAGTCTTTGTGAGCAATTCCTTAGGGAATAAATGTCAGTTATGGGAAAATGTGTATACACCCACACCCTCCAAGTAAATTTGTGTATAGTTGCAATGATCCTCATTCTGATACACACCTCCCCATGCCAATTTGCTGAAGACATAGAGATTCAAAACTCTGATGTCTAGGTCAAAAAATTCAAACCACAACAATCCAAATCAACCAACAAACCCTGCTGAAGTGCACTTAAGGCTCTGCTACCCTTATAAAGCAATAAAGAGGGCAAATGAGGTACAGTCACACTAAGGGAAGTTATTCCAAGAAAATCTGATTGTAGACATATAGTAAATATGCAGCTTACGCAGATCTCTGTGGGTAAAACATTTTCAAGATCTATTCCTCTACAGGTATACATTTTTTATCACATTCCTTAAGAACAGGAGACAGTCTGACGTATGAAGGGAAAATGCATTGACCATGGCTGGTAAGTGTGGGTGGAATTAATCGGTGTCTTGGCATGATGAAATTCATGCATTTTCCTTACGGTCCTATTTGGTCCTCAAATAACTTCCTGTATATTTTGATTTTTAGCAGTGATGTCAGTATCTTGGACAAAGTTCAGCAAAGGAACTGTATTCATTTTAAATTTTCCCAGTAGTTTCTTACATCATATTACAGCTCCAGAATAACTAAATATTGTCATCATGTTTGGTTTGTGATTTTGATTTTAATTCCCAAGTCATGTAACTCTTTCAAAATCATTCAAGCCTGATTCAAACTCTTAGAGAAATTGTAATACTAAAACTTGGGAAGGAGACTTCTCAGTGTTTGTGTAAGTAAAGATGCTGTGAAAAAACCTCCATGACTGTACTTGGAAGGATGCTTGTCTAAGTTTCTGAAGCTGAGGAGTAGGACTAGTAGCAAATTATGATCTTCAGAAATGAGGCTTATGTTGGAAAGGGGCATCTGAGAGAAGTTTGTTTATGTTTGATGAAGGATGGCAGATGAGTGGTCTCCAGGATCTTCACCAAAATGCTGAATATGTAGGATTCTTTCAATCACAAAGAATGGATTTGTGTGGCAATGTTTTGGTAGCAGGGAAGCTACTGAGGTGGCTTCTGTGAGAAGCTGCTAGAAGCTTTCCCTGTGGCTGAGGGAGCAAATTCCAGCCAGCTCCAAGAGAGACCCACTGCTGGCAAAGGCTGAGCCCATCAGTGAGTGTGGTAGTGCCTATGATAAGGTATCTAGGAAGCAGGGGTGTGGGAAGGGTGCTGCTACAGCAGCTGGAGAGGGGTGTGAGGATATGGGAGAGCACCAGCTCTGCAGGCAAGGTCAGCAAAGAAGGTGGGGGAGGAGGTGCTCCAGGCACCAGACCAGAGATTCCCCTGCAGCCTGTGGTGAAGACCATGGTGAGACAGGGTGTGCCCCTGCAGACTGTGGAGGACACCAACCCAGAGCAAGTAGCTGCCCAAAGGAGGCTGTGACCCCATGGGAAGCCCATGCTGGAGCAGGCTCCTGGCAGGACCTGTGGCCCCTTGGAGAGAGAAGCCCACACTGGAGCAGGTTTGTTGGCAGGGCTTGTGGGGGATGCACACTGGAGCAGTCTGTTTCTGAAGGACTGCACCGTGTGGAATGGACCCATACTGGAGCTGTTCATGAAGATCTGCAGCCCAAGGGAAGGACTCTCACTGGTGAAGTTCATGGAGAACTGTCTCCCATGGGAGGGACCCCGTGCCGGAACAGAGGAAGAGTGTGAGGAGTCCTCCCCCTGAGGAGGAAGGAGCAGCAGAGACGGTGTGTGATGAACTGACCCCAACTCCCACTACCCTGTCCCCCTGCGCTGCTGAGGGGCAGGAGGTAGAGAATTTGGGAGTAAAGTTAAGCCTGGGAAGAAGGGAGGGATAGGGGGAAGGTGTTTTAAGATGTGTGTTTTTCTCATTATCCTACTCGGATTTGATTGGTAATAAATTAATTTCCCCAAGTCAAGTCTGTTTTGCCCATGACAGTAATTAGTGAGGTCTCCTCATCCTGATCTCAACCCATGAGCCTTTCATTTTATTTTCTTTGCCCTGTCAAGTTGAAAAGGGCAGTGCTAGAGCAGCTTTGGTGGACAACCGGCATCCAGCCTCGATCAGCCCACCACAATGATGCAGGAAAATAAAATGGCAAGGGCCTTTGGGGTTCCCTGTCATTTAGAAAGTAAAGATTTGGGTTTGGCTGTAAGTGGGCATTGAAGTAATCATAAAGGAGAGTGAGTCTGACATGAATGTATTTAATCAGACACAGAGTCAAGGTAATGATGAATAATGACTAAATACATTTGTAAACAGGTGCAAAATATTTTTATTTTTTTTTTCCCCTGCCTGGAGAGTTGCCACTGTTATGTGATAGCTTAATATTTCAGCTAGAAGTACAGCTGGAAAGGCAATGATAGTGAATGATTTTCATTATCCATTCTGTGCTGCTGAAATGAACATAGCTATGTAAAATAATACTAAAATAAACTCATCAAACAGGCTCTGCAAAAAGCTTTACAAAAAGGGTTCCTTGAAAACCAGACTGCTCACGGGGACGGTCTGGTGTCAGCTTGTGATTTTTTTCCAGCATTACTGTTATATCACTAGGGCTCTGTTGTAGATGCTGCATAAACTTGCAGCAGAACTACAATCCCTCATCGAGTGCAATTAGTGATGGTTGCTAGAGTAATGCTAATTAGAAAATCAGCAGGAATTTGTTTTCAAACTGCATTTCTTGGCTTCACTAGGTTCATGTTACAGGTGCCTGAAAACATGTTCAATTTTGATGTGATCAGAAAATGTCAGCTTCTTGCTGTCCCTGCCTTACATTCAGAGCATCTATTTTCTATGTGTCTAACATCTTTATGTCTTATAAAAACCTGCACAGCAAAGACTGTGATATTCCTGAGGCTAGAAGGAGGGCAAGGAAGCAAAAGCATCCCTAGGTAACTAAGGATTACTATTCTGAATTCAGTATAGCATGCACAAGCAAACCTAAACAGGACCACTTGGTTTAAAAGTCTAACCAGAGAGAGGTTCTTAATACATACTTCTTTTAGCCTTGGACTTGGGAAATATATTAGTATGCCAGCACTAAATATATAATGTAGTTTAGCTTTCCACCAATGTTTTTTGGTTTCCCAGCTGTTTCTAAATATTTGGTTCAACATATCAAATGTGAACACAGTCTTTTTAATGCAGTGTATTATGTTGCCTTGTTTCTGAGTTGGATTTCAGCTTGAATAATAAAATGTCAATACTGAGAAAGCAGAATGCCAAAACAAAGTCCTGACCAATTGTGCAGGTATTTAGAAAACTCTAGTCAATTTTGAAAAGACTAATTTGTCTAAATATCTGATGTTAATAATAGAGATAATTTATTACCTTGTCAAATCCATTCTGTATTTTAAATTGGATTACTGCTGGATTCAGAAGGATGAGAACCACTGCTGAAGTGTATCAGATTATTGATGGCCCATAGGGGAACTGTGCACTACAGAAAAGCAGGTGTCTCCTTTCACTAGGAAGGCTTTCCAGTACGGGAACAGGATTTAGAGCCACAGTATCCTAAAAAATTTCTACTTGCCACTCGTCTACATCCTTTTTTTCAACAGCTTTCTGGAAGATGAAGCAAAATCATGTTTTCATGAGTTTAGGACTTCCTTAGCAAAACTGCAATTTCTTTCAAGTCATTTTATTTGGGGAGGCTGAAGCTTTAGGTAATTTTTAATTTATTTTTTTTCCTTCCCCTGTCACTTCTTCATTAATGCACAGAGTGTAATGATAAAACCATGTACATTTCTTCTAAGTTAACCATATTAAAAGAATTTCTCTACTGTTCCAGTTTCTGAAGCCTGAGAGGTGTAACTGTGGTAGTGGTCTCGTGGGGGAAGCTGTTGGGGGTCTCCCAGTTTCCCAACACTGTGCTGCCAGAGCAGATGAGTCCCCTGGGTCATGGCTCTTCACGGTAGACAGTATATGAAGAAAAGCTAAAAGCAGCAGATCACTGTTGAGAGTCCATCCGAGTTCAACATAAACCAAACTGCATGTGCCTTTACGGAAAGGCAAGAATTAACAAAAACTGCATTAAAGTTCTGGAGGAAGGCTAAGAAGTTGGCAGGTGTACAAAAAATGCCTTGTGTCGCATGGCTGCTCTTTGTGTAGGTCATGGGGATAATGACGTGTTATCCACCTTTGTTCCACCAAGGAATGAGTAATGTTTTCTAGATATTTTTCCCTTCCTTCTGTATGTTACGTTTGAGTATGTAACTCTTACTGAATTGAACGGCATTTTGTCCTAAAAACAAGTGTCCCCCTGCAGAGGTTATTCTGGAGTAGCTCTTCAGTAATGTTTTATTCTGAAGGAGTATTTGTAGTTTGTCTTCCCGATGAGCAGCACTAAGTCTCTGCTGTTAGTAGGCCACTTGCAACAGTATTCTTGAAGCCATGGGTTGTGGTTGGGTTTTTTTAATCACCTGATAGTTTTTTAGCTCTAAGGATGGAAAATGTATTTCCAGTTGAATATAGGGCAGTGATCACTTGCTGACAAACAGCTTCAGAAAAAATGACAGATTGTAAGATGTGTGGCTATTAGTGCTGTGAGATTAGTCATCAACAACACTCCTTTGAGGTGAAGTCAACACTGGCATGTTGTTATCTAAATCGCAAAGGAGCATTTAGAGATAGTGCGGGAATCCTTCCCTGGAATGTCAGAGTAGAGTAAATGCTTTCAGATGAAGTATTGGGCTTGTCCCAGTCATGACTTAGTTCAGGTCACTTGATTTGCAATTGGACTTCTGCAGATGGGGTCCCCATTGCACAATGATACATTGTCCCTGCAGGATAGGTGTGCCATTGTCAACTGCAGTGATGTGGAGGGAGGGGAAAAAAAGAGTTTTAGACAGGGTATTGCAGTTTCCTACTGCTCTTGGAGCCAGTTCACCTTCTGGAATAGCACTTTCAGAAGCAACCACTGTATTTCCATTATTGGTGTATCCTCATTGAAATGCTTAAGGTATTCTAAGTTTCCTACTCAGTTCTGTGGTAGGGAATTTCTCTTTTCTCAAAGGCATCCAGCGGCGTACAGTCCTCCTGAGACAGCAGTGTGTACGTTCAGTAAGGAACCAAAGTTAGTCAAGGAGTACAGAGCTAGGCAAAGCCAGCGAATCTTAAATATGCTGTAGAGTGCAAGATAAAAGTTGACAAATTTCTTTAATTTTTATTTCTTTAGAGTTTTCGTCATTGCGGTGTCATGAAGTTATACTGCATATCTTGTATTGCAGATATGTTCCTAGGATGTTTAAGGGACTGTGGTGCATTTTCCAGCTCTTTTCCTATGAAATTTTCACATACGTGTACCTATCAGCTGTCATATCATCTCCTTCTTAATAGGATTCTTTTTAAGCACCAATATTTTAATGCATTCTAGAAGGATTTTTTATTTTGTTGCCTGTCCTCCACTGCTTTGAAGGTGAGAAAGCTCACTAGCTGGGTGAGCTCACGTTGCTTAAAGATTCTCAAGTCGTGTTCAAAGTAACTTCTCAGTCTTCCTTTAAATTGTTTCTTCATTTTACCACATACCAACAGGAATGGGAATGTTTTGGGATGTAGTTAATTAGGATAAAATCTTCTCTACACACAAATATTTACTTTAGTTTTAGTGACTGCTGACTTGCCCGTTGCAGGGCGAGAGGAGATAGAATTTTCCTGGGACACCTATTGAGTGTATCACTAGAAACTGCAAGATGAGAGGCTGTTTGCCTCTAGTGTGTCACGCTCACCCATAAAGATCAAGTCTGGAGTTTGCAGTAGCTTTTAACCTACCTTTCCCCGTTCTATGGCTACAGGAGTTTCAAATGTTTACAGGGATTAATCTTGAAGGTAGACTTCTGTCATAGTTTGGGTTTAAAATCTATCTGGGAATGAAAGTGTAGATGGACTTTCTAAATGAGTAATTCACAAATATTCTGTATAGATACAGAATGACAACAATCCTATAGTGCGTTTCCATCTGATTACCTGTGCAGCTTTTTTGGTATCCACAACTAAATACCTTGGATGAAACACATTTATTTGTAGTAATCTCTGTAGTGCACTAAAGCAAGCCACCATAATGGCAATATTCTCTTACATTCTTTCCACGTGTGCAGAATAAGCGTTACTTGAGTATTTTAGCACAGCTGAAATCTGGAATTGAAGACTTTCATCTCACAGAATAATGGTCATGAAATTCAGATTCCAGTCTGTGATTTTTGTCATTGAGTCCAAGGGGATTTTATTCATTATTTTAATGTTTGCTTAAATATGACCATCTGGACAGACAAAAGAAAGAATCTTTCTTTTGGTAATAATGCCAATAACTCTTCCAGTTATTCAGGCTGGCCAAGCATTATTGGAAAAGGTCAAATATTTTTTTTTTAAAAAAATCATTAAAGGACATAATTAGACTTAAAAAATGTCACTGGAAGAGTTTCAATTTTATTATTTTAACAAAAAAAATTACAAAACATTCTTTACTGTCTGAAGCCCACACAGCTGACAGAGTATGGGGCTTGTTGGAAGTCTTATGAACTAGACCACAGGTGAATGGTGAGAGAAGGCTTAAAAATTAACTGGAACAAAGGATCAAAATATTGTTCCTCCTCCTACCTAGTGAATGAATGTATGCCATTCTCTCTGCGCCCTGTGTGACATATAATTACTTATTCCATGGTAGGTAGTAGTGCTTTAGTAGAATTATCCCGTAGCATGAGAGTGCATTCATCTAGGAGAAAAGAAATAGAATTCAGAAGATTTCCCATATGTTTTTAAAAAAACACAAACACACACAAAGTAAACCACAAAACCAAGCTGAAACAGAACAAACAAACAAAAAACCCAAACAACCAAATCAACAGAGAAAAAATCACCAGAGATAAAAAACACAACCAAACCACAATAACATTCAAAACCCAACCACCAAAAAAACCCAAGGTATAACCAACAAAACAGCACAGAGAGCAACAGCAGCACAACCCAGTTAGGCAAAAGGGAAGGAGAACTAGAGAACCAAAAGAATCTGTTAAGTACTTGTACCTTTGTAGGACAGGTTTGGTGGTGGAGTCACCATCCCTGGAGGTGTTCAAAGACCATGTAGACGTGGCATTTCAGAACATGGTTGAGTGGTCATGATAATGTTGGGTAGATGGTTGGCCTTGATGATCTTGGATGTATTTTCCAATCTTGATGATTCCGTGGTGTTACGGATAACAAGGCTTAGGCGGTTGTGGAACCTGACAGAGAAATGTAGACGCTTGTGAGTGGCACCTGGGTGTTAGACTTAGCTATCTAAAAAATATCTATTTTAGATTTACTCTTTAAATGTTGTTAGGCTGTTAAGGTTTGGGTTGAAAAGGGGATTTTCAGGCATGTCTTTGGAAAACATTAATCCACCGTATCCCTCTCCTGTACTTTACAGTAGAGAGAGAATAATAATGCTGGGAGACTTCTGAAGATGCTCACCCAAGAATATGCTACCTTCTCAAGTCCCAGAGGAAAAGTTACCGAGTGACCTATTCTCCAAAAGATTGTCCCGTTTGAGATAGTATTTGCCTGATTTTAGAGAAAAAGTAATTTTAGGTGTAAGATGGAGACTGGCTATCTCATTATTACACTTTTTCACATTACCTTTTGGATATTATCTGTAGGATATTTTAAAATTTATATTTTCTGTAGAATATAAAATGTGTTGCTCTATTTAATACAAGCTGATTAAAGACAGATGCCTCAGTGCAGTAGGAGTACAGGGGCTTTTCAGATCCAGTAAACACTTATTTTCCTGTCATCATTTCAGTAATAATCAAAAATATTGGCAGTTCAAGGTGCCTGACTCTTATTTCCACATTAATGCCCCACAGCCTTGATTTTTGCCAAAGTTTCTCAAGCAAGGGTTGATGAAGTTGTACTTTGCTTTGAGGTTGTTTGGTTGGGGGGTTTTGGGGGTGGGGGATGCTTGGGGTGGGTGTAGTGGTGTGGGGTTTATTCCCTTTTGTTATGGTGAGTATTTGGCTTTTCTGGGAGAAAATTTGATCTTGTCTGTACATGCCTACATATTGTCCAGTAAATCTGGAAATATTTACTGAAATTCTGTTCAGTGACATGTGTCTAATTTTATTATGGCTACAAATCAAATGTAAAATGAGCGTCCTGATAGTGCTAAAGTTTACAGAGGAAATACAATGAAGTGTGAGAGGTGCATTCATGGAATGACAGCTGTCTGATTTGGCTTTCTGTTAGCATCACATCTTACTTGGATGGATGGATGCAAACTGCTCTAGACAGGAAACTTCATGCTTTGGCTCAAAAAAGGCACAGAAGATCATTCTTGAAATTACTCCCTTTGAGCTTATCTGTTTCCATTTCAATTTTTCTGTTTCATCTTTGTTTCTATTTGTTTAGCACTCTTGAAGGTGAAACACACAGAAGACATGAGGCCAGGCTGAGAGAGTTGGGCTTATTCAGCTTGAAGAGAAAGATCTGGCGAGATCTTCCTGTGGCCTTTCAGTACTTAAAGGGGTCTGTCAGAAAGATGGGGACAATCTTCTTAGCAGACCATGTTGTGACAGGACAAGGGGTAATGGTTTTAAACTAAAAGAGGGCAGATTCAGACTAGATAGAAGGAAGAATCATTTTACAATGAGGGTGTGTGAAACAGGTTGCCCAGAGAGGTGAAGAGATGTCCCATCTCTGGACACATTCAGGGTCAGGTTGGATGGGCCTCTGAGCAACCTGATCTAGCTGAAGATACCCCTGCTTATTGCAGAGGGGTTGGACTGGATGACCTTTAAAGGTCACAGAATCACAGAATGTCAGGGGCTGGAAGGGACCTTGAAAGACCATCCAGTCCAACCCCCCTGCCAGAGCAGGATCACC
>JANHFX010001242.1:73021-90757 GCA_027560015.1 Chloroceryle amazona
CCAATCCACCTCACTACCTGATCATGCAGACCACACTGCCTCACTTTAGCCAGAAGGATGCTGTGGGAGACAGTGTCAAATGCTCTACTGAAGTCAAGACAAACCACATCCACTGCTCTACCATCATCTATCCACCTGGTTATGTCCCTGCCAAGCCAAACGATTCTGTGTTAGAACAATACTCTGAAATAAGAGGTTCTAAATCATTTCACTGACTTCTAGCATCAGTTCTGCCTCCTTGGGTCTGCAAGAAATAGCTCAGAAATGTTGCAGCTAAAAGCAAAGCAATAGCCTTCCAAACACCGATTCATCTTGTTTATTATGTGTTTATTTTCTTTTTCTTCTGTCTATACTATCAGTGGTAACTCATATCTAATAGAAAACTTTCTTTCCACATACCAGACAGGACCATTCCTGGGTGGTATGAAGGTTGTCCTTAAGGATCAGCCCTTCACCAGGACCCTTTCACCTTTCAGGGCAGCTTTCCACTATGCTCCCACCTGCCAGCTGCTGAAACAGCACATGGTGGCATTTCTGTGCATGAAGCTGACTTCTGAGACCCGGCTTCCTTGCTGCTAAAGTACTAACCATGTTGTCTTGTCTTTGACATGTGCCTTATGCAACAGGGATATTTTGTCTCTCTATGGACGAGTAGAAAGAACAGACTGTGAGGCTTGTGGAGAGGTATTAGATTGGCCCAGGCTGATTCAGCCTCACCAGCTCCAGTGAGAGAAGCTCAAGTATTCAGTCCTGGGCAGCTGACTTGTAGGCATAGATCCAGGTCCTTGGTACTGTTGTCCTGACTACTGCTCTTGCATCGAGTAGATCAAGCCTAGCTCAGATATGTCTATCTAGTCTGTAATTGCACATTACAAGAAGCTTTAACTTTTTATTATGGAAATACAGTGTCAAGTATGGCTAGAAGACCTCAGTCTCAACTGCCACAGCTTTCCCCCCTTCCTGTCATTGCAATGGGCAGGATATAATATGGCTAACTTACAAATTGTGATATAAGCAAGCTGTGGGTGTACTAGAGATACTGGTGTTTGCTGTAAGCTGGTGGAGAAGGTGTTGCTAAATCTCTGAGTGAGATCCATGGCAACACTGCCAAGGAACTATTGGCTTCCAAACCAGAATTAGGGTCCGTGGGAGCGGATCCGGAAAAGCATTGTGAAGGCTGCATGGCCAAAACCGAGTAATTGCATTTTGTTCTAACTAAGCTCCTTCGTAATCACAGTCGAAAGAAATTTGTGGAACCAATTTTTGGTTCTTTTTCAGCTAAAGATCTGAAGTTTAGCCATATCTAATCCAAAGAACAGATACTGAGGATTGTGTTGTAACCTCTGCAGGCATAATTTGTTTTGAGATCTACTGAAAAACAGGAAAATAGAGAAGGGCTGTTGTATGTGATTTTTGTGGTAGCAACAACGCAGATCTAGTCAGGTGAGATGTTGTACAATGTGGTGGGAGATTTAAACAAGCAGGTAGTCACGGACAGCTAGAGATTTCTGAAGTATTTGGTAAAGGCCAGCAGTCTTCATACAAGTACACAGATGAAGGTAAGGTACCAGGAGTATCACTGTCACCAGAATAAAGTGGTGGTAAAAGGCACAGGTCTGTGTAGGATCTCCTCCTAGACAAATACCTTGCTTCCTAAAATTCATGCTTCAAAATAATATGAAAATCTCTGTGCACTTTTTAAACATTACTATTAATGTTTTAATCAACAAAGAAGGAAAAAGAGAATTTTAATAGCAGATAAAAATTTTGATAATCAAAGAAACGTAAGATGAGAGTCACCTTTGGGCTTATCATTTTGTGGTAACTAGAGCTTGCTCCTAGATCTGAGTTGATTTATAAGGGAAGTGGAGGCGGTTGTTTGGAAGCAGGAAGGGTAAGATGCTCTTAAAAGTCAGAAGATAATTCTCTGAGGATGCTTTCATAATGTTTCCAGCTTTGATAAGATATTGGAAAACTGAAATTAAAAGACATCAGTACGAAAGAGTAGATTAACCAATGCGTGTTGATCCGTTGTGTCCCTCCAGCACCCACTGTCTGTTGTTGCACTGAACTGGAGCACAGTTACCTGCTCCCACATCTGGAATGTGCAGGTGCACAGGGGAATCAGCAGTCAGCCCGCCTTAGCCAGCTCCTTGTTGTCTGGCAAGTGCTATCAAGAAACAAAGAACAAAATGTCACCTCAAGGACAGGATGGGGAAGCTAAGGCTGGGTGAAGTAACAACCACCAGAGGTGCCCCAAGACCCCCACACGTGCCCAACAGGGGAATGACCCCTGTTAGCTACTGCGGGTGGAAAAATACTGTTCAGGTTCTGGTGCGGGAGCAGTTTCCACACCCCCCCCACCAGGAGAGCTGTAAGCAGCCTGCTGTGGTGGGGAGAGGATGGGAAGTTGGCCTGATGCACAGCTTGATCCAGAAGGCATTAGGACCTACCAGCTCCTCTCCCTGGGCACTGTGCTATGCACCCTCCTCCTACTCAGTGGTTTGTCTACCACCCTGGGGTCGGTGTGTATGTGGGGATGTTAGGTAGCTAGTTGGGTTTGCTTGGATTGCTTTTGCTTATTAGCTCTGTGTGTGAGTGCTGTTCTTGGTAAAACAGGAATCCTTCGTGGACCTGAGACAATGAGTAATCCACAAGTTATACGTTAAAGCTAACAAATAAAAGGTGAGGCAAGTAGTGACACAGTGGCCTCAAAAGGGACTCTTTTGGGCAGTTGCCTTCTCTATCTCCCTAGGAAAATGGTGTCACTATAAATAGTAGGTACTGTCTGAATGGATGCCAGGTAACAAAGTCTTCCGGAGAAAAAGCAAGCAAACGAAACAAACTAATTAAATAGTTTATTAGTTTAATGTATTGAGTTTGGCAGCTGTTGATACATAGCATTGTGAGGACTCAGATCCGTGACATCTGACTACAGATCAGTACAAAATGCTGATGCTGTGGCTGCTGACGTGACTTTAAAGGAATGCTTCTGCATTGGGGAAAACCTCAATTTGAAAGAGCTTTTAGAATAATTTCTGTTTAGAAGGAAAATAATTATGATAAAGTTATGTTGCTGTTAGTTGGGGTAACTCATGCTCATTGGCACCTCCGGGCATACAGTGATCATTAGTGGAATCCTATGGGATTTGTTGCTGCACACTGTGATGGGCAAGCAACGCAAATGCACAAAAACCTCTGGCCAACGTGCCAGGTGAAGCTTCAGTGCACTGTGGTCAGCGTTCCCAACAGCAGTGAAGCAGAGGGCCTTTTCCTCCCCGGGCTAGCACCTAGGCTGTGCCATCCCACATGACAGCAGCATACAGTAGGCAGTTGAGCTCAGCCCAAAGGCATGTGTTTGACGTGCCTCCTGCTCCTCCGACCACCTGGCGCCGTGTACGTGGCAAAGCTGCAACCTGATGCTATAATGCATGACAGCCAGGTGTTCAGTTTTACTGTTTCATATGTCAGTGTTCCCAAAGCTGATGAATAACGTGAAAAATGAAGATGAAAATGTTAGTAGGAGACCGGATTGTTATTTGAAAAATAACAAATAAAATGTGCCCAAGACTCCTATTTTTAAATATAAATACATAAATGAATCCCTTCACAAGTTTTAATACAGAGAAAATGAGAATAAACCTGTAATTCAAAGGTGTAGATGCTAAAACACAAAGAAATTATTTGCTCTGCATGCTTTTTTTTATGATGCTTAAGAAAAAGCATTATTTTGAAGTGCTTTGTGACATTGAATTTTCAGGGATATCACCCTAATACCGTTGCTCAGTTGGGAAGGTGAAAAACTAATAAGAAAAAAAGAAAAGAAAGACTTTTTCTGCAGGAAGAGTTCATGGTTAACTGTAAGTATTAGCCAAGTCAAATGTAATTACAGTTTGTATTACTACACATTCAGATTATGCTGCAACAGATTATGGGTAAGTTATTTTTGCTTTAAAACAGATTTGAATCCTGGTAAAGAATGAGCCTTTTCAGTTCAAGCATTCTTATAGTAGAGGAAGTCAAATTTTTGCAAGATTTCAAGTTTTGTGGAATCTTTCTACAAAGTAATACCTCCATAATGCTTCCTCAGATACTCTTCCCATTCCATCATAATCTTTAAATTATTAATAAATTAATAATTTATTAATTTTACTAGTGAAACACAGAACATAAGATGCATTTCCTTCCAAAACTAAGCATTTTTATGTTTCTTAACCAGTGCTGCTAACCAGATCCCACAGCATTTGTCAGTAGTAACAGAAAAGTCAGTGCTGAGCCAGGGCTTGTCCCTCTGCCTTTCCACAGGGCAGGATTCATTTGAGCTGAATCCTGAATCAACTCTTGAAGAGGGATTGGATTTACTTTCCCAGCCTCAAGGTAGTATGGTAAATATAATGGAAAAGCAACAGGTTTGAAATGAAATTCGGTTATTGTCTTGTAAGTGAAAGCCATTTCTAGAGGGTAGTAGCTTTTAGGTCACTAGTTACTTTGGATGTGTAATCAGATTGAGAGCGCAAATAGCCTCTGGGCTAAGAACTGATGCATCACAAGTAGACTCGTGGACACTAAGCTGTTTTATTTTCTACAGAAACTATTTTGAAAGCATGCATAGTGTGAATTGTGTCCAGTTGTGAAGAAAAGGAACACTCTTTCCTGCAGCCTCAGAAAGCCGCAGTGTGTAAGGCCGGTGCAAGTCATCTGGAATTACACCCCCAGTGCTGTAAAGCTCATTGCTTACCTTGACACCCCACCTACAGAGTGGGTTCAAGATTTATTGTCATATCCACTTCTGTAATCACTGAAAAACAAAGAGTAGAATACCCACTGTAATTGTTCTTTATACCTTAAGTTAACCCTGTCCAACCACCAAAGAAAATTATTCTGATTCATTTATCAGTACACCAAGTAATCAAATGGAGAAGTTTACTGTTGAATGATTTGTACATTTGCCCTTCTCCATTGCTTGCTTTCCACATGGTTGCTTCAGCAGATGCTGGCATTACAGGGTTTTTTTTGTGATTATTCAGAAATAGTCAAGAGTGAACAAATTCAAAATTCAGAGGTTGGCCTGTAGCCCTGATTCATTTCTTTGGACCGTATCAGGGGTTTTATAAACTAAGCAGGAGAGAGAATTGGCACTTTGAATCTGTAAAGACAAGATGTTAACATGCTCTGGGAACCCCAAACATGATACACATGCATTTCAAGGGATGGTTACAGTCTTGCAGCTTGCGGGGGAATATTGTGTACAGAAGCAGACGTAGTTGCCTTAGTAATTTAGTGAGTGGTTCTTTACCACGTGTCTTGGTATTAAACCAACATACAGATATCTACTTGCTGTAGATAACATTCTTGTGCTGAAGCTGGAGTGCAAGCATACAGCTAACTTGGGTCAGGAAAAATGTAACTAAGGTTCTTCATGATATTTTGATGAATTTCATCCATGCAGTGTTATTTTCAGATAAACGTGTCATGTAAAGCTTCTAGTTAGTGCCTTCCATAACCTACTATTTCCTAACTTCTTTTATATTATTATTCTCTAGATTTATAAGTGGAGGTGGGATTACTTGGCTATTATGTTTGTGCATGCAGTACTTCATATTATAATGCCCTTCTTCGCCTTGCTGTAACTTTAACAAAATATAATTGCCTGGACTGAATTGTCCAAGCCTTGTCTTAGGCTGATTTCTTTTTTAAGACATTTAGCCAAAATAGCTCATTTGCATCCAAGAATGAGTCAATTCAGTAATCTCCCTGACTAAAAAAGAAAACACCCAAAAAAGACCCTACAAAAACCCCAAAACACCTATAACAACCACAAACCCCTTACCTAAACCCTACAGAAATGAGGAAAAGCTACCTAAAGCTAAGAATGGATTTGGCCTTTACTTGTTCCTTTGAACTCTGCTGGTATTCAGCAAAACAGTACATCTGTGGAAAATTACAGTTCACATATGCTTAGTGGGGATGACTTCCGTGTCAGCTGCTGGATTCCCCAAAGGCTCCATTTGAACATCCTGGAAGGCTTCCCCCGGACCGCAGCATTCAGCAGAAGCAGGATGTGTTTGATCTGGTTAATAGGCAGGAGGGCAACACTGCAGGGGGGGCTGTTCCCCCTGCAAAAGGGGCCAAGAGACAGACTGAGGGGTGTGCTGTGAGCTGGGGAGGGGTGTGGGTTGGGCTGGTCAATGCCATGACAAAGGGGAGTGGAAGCTCTGCTTGAACCACAGTGTAACTGCAAGTGGGTAAAAGGTGGAATAGCAGTGGTAAAGGACTGGCTCGTGTTGGGAGGGGAGGAGCTGGGCAGTAGAGCCAAGACGAAGAGCTGAAGCAAAATTGAGATGACGACCGCTCTGTTGCAGGCATGCACATGTATCTTGGGGCACCTGAACACGGCCTTGGAAGGCTGGATTCTACCTGTGTCATTCCAATGGGGTTCTTAAGAGCAGGGAAATGAGGCTCTTTATTTTTCAGAAATTATCCCTCATTGCATAGTTTTGTCTTTCTGGGTCCACAGATTAACAGTGAGATTTGAGTGACTCACAAAGCACTTATGAAGTCTCTAGAATCAGAGCCTTGGAAATACAAGGATGTAACAATAAGAACCGAATGAATCATTGCCATCCCAAATTGATTGTCAATAAGCACATTAATTATGATTCATTCAGCAGCTAAACTCAAGAAGATCAGACCAGTGCATGTTCCTCAAGTAGCCATTTGTGTGTGAGGTCAATATTAAAAAGATGGCAGCCAGGACTGCTCTATCATGATTTCAAGTTTGGCAAAATATTAAGGACACATACTGCATAATATTTCCATAGCATAAAATTTTTCTGAATGTCAAGAATGAATGCCATTTGGTGCTTTTGGGAATTCATATTATTTCTTTTTGATTTCTCTTTGTTTTCACTGATAGCAGCAAGAGAAAAAAATGCATCACTTGTGCACTGCAGTTGCACAGGGCACAGTTATTACAAGGAAGCCAAGAATGTCACTTCCATGGGGGTAGTTCCATGCTGCCACACCTCTGCAACTATTGCCATATGAACAGACCCAAGTAAAGCTGGAGAAGGTCCAGCTACACAGGATACAATGGAAGTGGATTTGCCTACTCCCAAGAGTTTAAGAGGCTTTTGGTATGCCTTGTGCAGAGAGATACTATTGGTAGTTCATACGAGAAGGATGGGACTATTTGGTGGCTGAATGTCACGAGTGAAAAGTCAAAGGGCAAAATGTTTGTCTTCTTTAAAGTCAGTGGAAATTTTGCCATTTACTTCAACAAACCTGTAATTTTTCATTTAATTCTGTAACTGGTTTTTGGAGAGGAAGGAATTGTGTTGTATTTTTGCTTCTTGTGGCTTCACCAAGACTCTCCATTCTATGAGGGTTTCAATTATATTTTATTTACTCTGACTGTGTTTTGTGGGAAACTAAATTAAAAGTGTATTTAAGGGCCCCAGAGACCTGCTCTGATGAACTGCAGCAGGAGAAGCTGAACATCTGCTTGATGTTCAGACACAGCTTTAGCAGAACTCCAAATCATTCAAAAGAAAGTGTAGATCTGTTTGCTTTCAACTTTCAAAACTTATTGCTCGTACTTTAAATTTTAATGTCCCTATGTACAAATAAAAAATTTATGGCCCTTAGTTAAATTTTTAATTTCCTAATAAAAAAAAAAAAAAAAAAAAAAAAAAAAAAAAAAAAAAAAAAAACAAAACAAAAAAAAAAAGAGAAAACTCAATACAAGATATTTACTATCTAGGCAGAAAATGTATAAAGGAGGAAAGGAAAGAAAATCAAGCATTTTTGCTTTTTTTTAGGGTGGTTTTACACAAAGAAAAATTCAAAACTGAATTCTGGAATATAACAAAAATGTGTACCCTAATAACATGAAAATGCTTTACCAGTGTTTACGACTTGTTTTAACAGCTGTATTTCACATGTGAAATAAAATGGACTTTATAGTAAATAGATTTTTTTTTAATTTCAATTAACAATTTTTTTCCATTGGTAAAATGTACAGAATTTGTGTGGCTATTCGTGTACTATGTTTACTCAAAGATAATACTTTGTTGCAAACTTTAAAATATAATAAAATACTTTTAATAGCAATCTTTTGTGGTATCATCATTATTTATGGACATAACATTCAAAGTATGGAAATTCAGCTGCGGATCAAAATGACCATAAAAACAGTAAACCAAATAACCTTATAAACATGTCAACACCCATCATTTACCACAGATGGCTCATACCAATGTAAAAAACATATAAAATGTAGTATAATTCTCAACATATGGTTTACTATGTTGCATTGTTCCTACATATTGTGTTTAAAATCCAGGAAATTATATTATGAAGAGAATACTGGGTTTTGCTTATTAAACTAAAGTACAGGTTAAAGTCATTCTTTTCTTGCGATGAACATATACCAACAGTAATTAAAAAATAAACATTTATTTACAAAATTGATGCATACATATTACACAAGTTTGTTATATCAAAGTGGTTTTTTTAAAACAATAGCTGTAGCAACCAACTATTTGCATTGGTTTATCATAGTGCAAACGGTAATGTTGCAAAGGCAGCTGACAATGTGGGATTACAATTTGAACGTTGGACTTCTCTGCTGCCTTTTGTATTACTACATCTAGAAAACTAATCCCTTTCATTTAAAAAATATCTATTTCTTACGAATGTTGAATAGTGTACCTGAGGATAGGGCAAATTCATTATTTGTCTAAATTCTTTCACTTAGATAACTATCTTTCTATTTACTCAGCCTGCTTACGTAGCACCATTGCCATTGATTACTAACATACTAATGAGGAAAAGGAATGGAAACACGCTAAATACATTATGCCATCCCTAATTTCAGGATTTGTCCGTTTATGTGGAATTTCATCCGCTACATTTCACAATTCTGCGCTATATATTCAAGTGTTTAAGGATGATTCTGGTGGTATTGTGTAGTGGCTTATATGTTACCGGTATATATTTTCCTGTAAATACAATATTAAGTGAAGCTGTGAAGAAATGGACTTAAAAAGCCTGCTCCTTCTGTCCTCAGATGAGAAGGAGCTTGCTTTTGGTTACCAACCCATACCAAAACCTGCATATAAATTTGCATCTGAATGACTGAATATTGATTCCCTCACAATGTAAGAACTTCAGGTGTTAAATCCGGAGATTTTGATTGTAGCTTTTCTGTTTCACTGGCTCAAAGCCAGCTGTCAGGTAACTCTATTGTCCTTTAGTTGACGTTCTGTAGGTGATGCTGCACTAAATCTGTATGATAGCCTACCATACAGCGGATAGGATGTCGGCAATGCCTAGCGTACGTAACTTCACAGTTTCAAAGACTGGTGAGGGGGGTATGACCTTTTTTTTTTCCTCTCTCTCTCTCTTTATTTTATTTTGGTTTTTTGGTAGCTTCCACAATTTATGAAGCAGTGGATCTCACAACGATCTCATGAGCACCCGCAGCGATCTACTACCATGGCTGGTATCTTGCCGTATATTATTTGTTCCTTCCCGTTGAAGTAGAGCATGTTTATAGGGGACATCTTGGTGGGTGTGCAGCAAGGACCTGCTGAACCTCTAGGGTTTGCTTGGTGTACAAGGTGAGTGTGGGGGTATTTTTGTAAAAATACAAATTCGCATTCTCCAGAGCAGTAATTCGCTTTGTATCTTTTAGGTGCAATAATCCAGTCCCATCCAAAAGCTTCGAAATCCACCGTCAGGGGGTAGCGACAACATCGGGATTCTGTCGAGTGTTCGTCACAGTCAAGGCCAAAATCTCTGCGGGACCGTTTTGGTGTGTCCGTAACTCTGACCTCTAAAAATGGGTTCTGTGAGGAGAGGAGACGCAATCAGAAGCGCTACTGTGGTAAGCCTAACTTCAACCAAAATGTGCAAATAAATAATATTTCAGACAGAGATGGATGAAATTAATATTCTCAAATCATGTTTGCAAACAAAACTTTCTCCACCTGCCAATCTCTGCTACCATTTGTCTCTGCTCAAGGTTTATTTTCATTTTTCATCTTGACGACTGGCATTTCCCTGCCGTTTTTCTGTAGAGCTTTAATTTCTGAGTATCTATTCCTGAAATCACCATTGTCTCAGTTCTAGCAGCATTTCTGTTATCTTCTACAAGAATGGTTCAGAAATTTGGAGGATGCTGGATTTTTACTTTTGCTGGGGGCTTTGTTTGTTTGTTTGTTTCAATTGCCAGAGTAAGAGCTTATTTTTTCTACAGAAGAACTCTCAAAAGGAAACAAATACCTCCAAAAGCTTTTAAAAAGTGGGACTGACTGGTGTTGCTTTCCCTTTTGTGAGTCCTTCTGAAGTTCCCTCTGTTGAACCATACCGAGTTCAGGTTTTCTGGATATCAAGGAAGGCTTCTTGTTCAGACCAAGGAGGACAAAATTTGCTTTGTATTTGCTGTTGTGCTGGAATGACTGCAATGGCAGCAGAAATGAGTGGTTCACTTGCTCATACAGGTTACTTGTACTTCACAGCTTTCCCCTCTATCAGAGGGATGAATTTGGAGGGGATGGTAACATTTAGACTCCTGAAAGAGCCCTCTGACCAGTAATGTACTTTTGGCAGACCTCTGAGGCACATTACTCTTACTGAAAGTGCGTTTCCACAGTCACCAACTGAGAAGAAACTGCAACTTTCATAATCACCAGTTCAAAAATGTTCCTAAAGTTTCCTCCCTTCCATGCACTGAGTTCAGGCCCATGTGTTAGTTTCTCTGTCCCATGAAGACAGACCATTCCCCAGGAGTAAATAAAGAACAGCCCAGATAACTTTGTTAGACGGGTCATCCCTTCTAAGGTACCCGCCCTTATGACTGCAAACTGACCAGCTACTGGAGATGCTCCTCCCAGAGGTAAGTGATATGGGGAGGGGCTTGGTGAAAGGAGCATCCCTGTACTGGGATCTTCAGAGAGCAGCTGTAGGGAAGATGAATTTTCTCTCCTGTGCATCTAAACCTGCCGTGCTGAATCGGTTGGGTTTTATAGATGATGATAATCATGGGTTATTCACACATGTGAGAACAAAGTATTGGGTGTTTGAATGGATGAAGGTAGTGAGGAGGTTCCTTATCATGATATCCAGCTGGCCTGTCTCAAGTATGGGAGGTCCATATCTGGACTGGATCTGCAATTAAGAAATCACACTGGTTCACCTTGATGATGTTCTAACTGCATTTTACTGCTATGAAGTTAAATGTTACATAGGTACTTAAATATGGCTGGACTTGTTGATCTTAAAGGTCTTTGCAACCTTAGTGATTCTTCGATAAACAGATGGATCTACGGCATAGAATTAGAAGTTAAATAATATTCTTTATACATTATTCAAAAGGAGGGATGTTTTGGTTGTGATAATTTCAACTGTGATAGGTTCAGGACTTTTTATAGGTTGCAGATGATTTCTGATTTGCAGAAACAATGATCAGGGAAAATGTTGTAGTTTAATTGGTACAGTTCAGGTTTCGTTTGTTAATCTATACTTATAAAAAAGAAACCAGATAGTTATATTATGCTCTTCCTCATCATTACGACGCAAGCAGAATTTCTCCATTCAAAAAATTCTAATGGGTAGAATGATGT
This sequence comes from Chloroceryle amazona, assembly GCA_027560015.1. Classification (NCBI taxonomy): domain Eukaryota; kingdom Metazoa; phylum Chordata; class Aves; order Coraciiformes; family Cerylidae; genus Chloroceryle; species Chloroceryle amazona. The sequence goes on from JANHFX010001242.1 coordinate 84,649, forward strand.
GCTCTAGCACGTATGGGAAGGTACAGAACTTAACAGTATGAAGAAGGTCTGTTCTCTTGTTCATAAACACAGATAATGCTTTCTGCTGTTAATAGAAAATATATGCATCCATACAGTATTGGAGACAACTTTCCTATCAGTGGAAGAATCTAATGACTGCTCTTTTAGCTTTATGTAAAGTAACTGCTTCTTAAGCAGCATTTGCTCTCAAATTTGAAAAGAATGGTACTTTGATAGTACTGTCCATCAGTAATTACCTAAACCCTTTCTAGTTAATGTCTCTCATATCCCTCTGCAGTACTGCAATTCGCCTCAAGTTTTCAAATAGGGAAACAGAGGCATGGGAATGCAATTGATTTTTTACACCATCAGAGAGCAAAGAACAAAAGAATTTGATATACGGAACTTTTGTCTTCCATTCCCTAAACAATGCTTCCATTTTGTCCCTCAAACACAAATACTTTCCAATAAGATGCAAGATATTTAAATGGTATTTTTCTACAAAAACTTACCAATCCATCTTCACCTGGTCCTGGGAAAGTTACAGCAAGATCTCGTCCATTCTCATCAAAAGCTTTTATTTCGATGCCTAAATTGGATTCAGGCTGTTTGAGCCAATTTTGCAACACTGTCTTCACATCGATACTCTGCCAAATACCAGTGCCTGGGTTCATGTCAAGTTTCAAGGATCGAATTCCAGTATATCTTGTACCGTCTTTCATGGGTTTAATAAGTCTCAGGATCTGCACAAACACCGTTGTAGGTTTTTGGACTTGCCTCAAGTATATCCACAATTGTGCCTTTACTACTTTGTTATATTGTATTTTAGAGCTAAACTTAAAGAAGCAACATTTTGGTTTTCCCTCCATTTGTACAAGAAAATCGGCTATAAATGAATGGAAAGAACAAATTACTGAACAGGGAACAAAAAGAAATATGCATATATAAACCAAACCATGTAGGAAGTCTTACAATATGTTATAAACAGTACCAGTAGCAGAGTAGATTTAACTTAATTCATTTTCTGTGGTTTATGCTATCACCTAAAATTAACATCATGTGACCAGGAACTGATGACTGTTTTGTAAGCAGACTAAAATGAGTTTTGACTAATCTTTTCCTAAATAACAGCAGTTTATGCCTTGTGCTCCATAGGCTAAGGCAGAGGACAGGTGTGCTCAGGCTGAAACTCAGGAATGATGGGCAAAACCAGGAGGATGCAGGCTGTGGAGGAGCTTTGCAGTCCTCAGCATGCTCAGGGCTCTGAACAGTGTTACCAGTACCATGGGCTGACCTGTACAATTGCAAAATGCCTCTTTCCCCAACAAAAATTACCCGGGGAGAGGGCACAGCCTTATTCTGCTTCACAGTGAGTACTATGAGCTTAGTTCTGCCAGTCATCTCCTGTGCATAAAACATGCACAACAGCAACTTTGCGTAAGCTGACTCAACATGTGTGTGGTGATCTATCTATTTCTAATGTACTAAATAACCTTAGGCTGATACACATCATACAGCCAGAGGCAGCCATGGACAAACTACATGAACACTTTCTTTTATCAATGGGAAAAGAAAAATAATTCAGAGAGTATTAGTCTAAGGATTGTTTTGTTTTCTTTTTCAATTGAAGATTTTATAGGAAAGTCACGTGCAGTGCTGCATTCCTCCTTCCTGTAGCCTATGAGGCAGCTGTCATACCTAGTCATGGCAATATCTTTCCATGCCAGGATAAAATGGGTAATGCTAATCTTAAATGGTGCAGGGCTTTGACATTCATAAATCCCACCACTTAAGATACCTGTCTCTTTAGTGCATTTAAAATAGTTCAAGAGCTTTTTTAGAAAAAAGTAGGAAATAAACTCAGATCAGTGCAGTACAATGACTTTTCTTTAGTCACTGTAATTATGTAACAGTTTAATTAAAAATAGTTATAAAGCCTCGGACATAATAGGCTGGAATAAAACTGCTGGCAGACCTCAACTTTGTGATGGAGCTGCAGAAATATATGGCTATTAAGTCACACATCTTATGAATTAATAAGTTGAAAATATTTACACATAAAGTTACTTTTTTTTAATCAATACACATGTTTGTAGCTGGCTAGAGCAGCCAATGTTATTCTAGCATGAGTATTGTAATGATATCTACAACTCCTAGCATATCTTACATGTCCTGTCATATTTTTCTTTTTTGCCATCATATCCATAAGGGTTATTTAAAAAAACCCCAGCTGCCATAGCTAAATACTTTAGCTGATGAAGAACATAAGATACTATAGTATTAACCATGCAAAAGATACTTGATAGGAGCCATAGCAAATATTTTGCACTCAGAAGATAACTCAGAATCTGCTCATTCAGTAAATGCCTTCCCTGACACAACTACTGGAGCCGATTGCTATAGCATGGACATTTTAACATTTAAATCTGATACATGCATATTTGCTTTAAATATCTAGTTTTAACTCGGAGGCGGGTGGTGCTAGTTTATGGGATCAGCAAGGAAGCAAGAATTTAACTCTATACTTGCACTTGCTATAATCTATTGCAATTCAGTAGGTCTAGTGCTCTAAGCTCTATTTCTGCTGCTTTCTATTGCTCCTAAAAATACTGGCCAGTGAAATCTCCCTCAGAAAAATACAGTTATCTTATTATCTGCCCTTGTACTTTATATTAGTGACAGGAAATGCCCTGAGTACTGCAGATAACGAAGTCAACTAAACTGCAGCTCTCTCTTTGCTTTCTGAGGCAATGGGCAAATCCTGAAGTGCTACAGGGCATACATGTTATGAGGAGCCAAAATCGGAACAGTAAAACAAAGGATCGCAACACAGTCCTCTGAACCTGGCTTGAATTCTTTAGAAATAACGCTCTCCTCCCTCCCTCTAGCAGCCTTCAGCCAGCAGCCCGTTGGGAGAGCCCGAGGAGGAGTTGTGTGGCTCTACAGCAGGGAGACAACTCTCTCGGGGGAGCGGTGGGAGACGAAAGCAGCAGGGTTACTTACACTCTGTAGGCATTGTGATAATCGTTTCGGTGGTGGCATGATAGTCATCATCTTCCAAAGAGCCATCACTACTGTCATCTCTCTGGACGTCATACTGATCAATCAGTTCCTGCAGTGGAGGAGCTTTGGGTAAAAGTTGTTTAATAACATCCCTGCTAATGTTAGGAGCTTGTTCCAGGCGCAGTTTGCTGAGGATTTGAATTTTTATGGCTTCTATTCTGGAAGATTTTGTATTCTGTCTCCACGTACAAGCATTGCACAGTCCATCTTTTTCGGCATTTTCTGCGGGCTGATTCCCGTCATCAAGAGCCACCGGATCAACTGAAATCAGCATGAACAGGTAAATATAAACATAGATCACCAGCTTTTGCATGGTCTCACATTCAGTGCAGCACCGTTTCCTTTTTTGTGGTTTGTTTTTTGTTTTGTTCCCCCCCCCCCTCCCTCCCCCTCTCCCTTCCAGTACTGAACAGATCCGTGGAAGCAAATGCAATCTGAGAGACAGCTTGCCACTCTGGTGTACCTTATATATTCCAAGGGGGCTTTTTATACTCCAACTTTGATTAGGCTCATGTCGTCAAACCCGACGATTGGTTGCTGTCCCAACAATGAATCTGGCTGTCAGAGGGTAAAGCCCTGTCGATCACAAGTCACTAGACAGCATTTAGTTACAGCCAAGGGTGAACTGATTTATCTGGATGCTTCGTAGAGGATATGTCTTCGCATACTGAAAGGTTATATTTCCAACTATTGTGGGCAGCAGTACTGAAAGACAGCACTGTCATTCTTAAATATATACCAACTGGGTACTTGTACTATGAATCAAGGCAGACCTCTCTAAACTTGCTTTAGTCTTCCACCAGTTTTGTTTTTTTTTTTTTACTTGAAAGTTTATGCTATTTAACAGAAAATCCCAGGGGATTACTGTTAGCAGGCAGGGGGAAAAAAAAAAGCTTTAGAAATGCATTGCAAAAAGTGCTAACCTATGTTGTTCAACAACTAAAATATTTTGAGCAGTTCATATTTCAGAAAAACTTCGTGGGATTTCCTGCTAGGTACCAGCTAAAGCAGTAATAAAGATTTTGTGTACATGTGACTCTATGTATATGTATGTCAAAATCAGCAGAACAAATCCTTCGGTGAATTAGCAACCACTAATCAGCAATTAGTAGTGAAAATATTAAAAGACTTAAAACATTTAAACCTTTACCATGTGTGTACCTTCTTTTTCCATGTTATATTTATTTCTCTTCAAAGTGTCTCTGTAGTATGCCAACTGAAATGAAACCTTTCTGTGCTTTCTATTGCTTTCTACTCAAATATTTTTAAGTTCTTTATATACATTACAGTTATTATATGCTTTCTGCAGAGGAAAGATACATCTAGATGTAATTTTATACTTACAGGTTACGGCTTATAAAAAAATCTTACAGCAATGTAGTTCACATCTGATGTGCTCTTAGAAGAATTATGGAATTCATGATTCAGGGTGGGGGGGTTGGGGTGTTGCGGTTCAGCATAGGCTGAACAAGCAGAAACAGAACAGCAAGCAGAAATCCTGGAATTTGTATCTGTTGTGTATATTTATGTATTTGGAAAGTGTAAGCAGAGATCCTGGAACCTCATGCAGCATGTCAAAGTCTGCCAGTCTAACTTAGGACTGAATTGTTGTTTTCTCACTGAATTTCTCTTCTTTTTGCATTCTGAGTACATCTAAAAATACTGAAAACAAGGTTTTTCTGCATATGTTCATGCAGGGAAAATGTTGGTATATAGAAAGATGTGGGGGGCAACTTTCAAAGAGATATCAGAGTAATTAAGTGCTCTGGCAGATAGTGGCTGTAAGTCACTCCACCTGGAAAGGGGATGAGAGAAGTGCTCGGCAAAGTGATGCCTCCAGCATTATGACTCCTCTTAGAGAGTGCTCTGCAGCATCTTGCCCAAGTGCTCATCAGCCACACTGGTACCTGGCCTGCTCCCTATCCTTCAGGTCTTCCCACTCTGACTGTAGCCTACCATGAAGATGCAGAACTTCAATTTATTTTTTTCACTCTTCTGCAGTGATTCCACTGATCTGCAAATAAGGCCCCTTTAGCACTTCTTTGTGACTGCAGGACCAAAGTCCTCTTTTTTGTGCCTGAAACCACAGTGAGCTTTGAGCAAGAGCTGAGCTTGCTCTCAGTCACCAAGGTGATACGTGGTGGCAAACAGTTCCTGCTGAGCACTCTGCCTCTGCTCACTATTTAGAGGCACCAATAGCAGCTTAAAGTGGTGGCATGGGGACTACCAACCAAGGATGACAAAAGTGCCACCAGCAGGTGCATAACCAAGAGAAATTTTTATTTTCTGATATTTCCTCTCATACAATGCACTTCATATCCATCCTGAATAATTGTAGGCTGGTAGTAGAATACGTTTATCTTTTGTTGCTGTCATCTGTTTCTTTTTCATGAGATTGCAAGAATTTGGATGAGAACTTAAACAGTTGCTCTTGACAGAAGCTATTCATCTAACTAATTTCTTTAATATGAAGAATGCAATATGCCAATTATTTTTCTTTCTGACTTCCATTGTAGTGCTTTTGGAAAGTGATGACTACAGAAGTAGGTGACAGAGGTGAGAAAAGTGATAAAGTGTCCAGGTAAAAGTTGTTCCAAAAATTAATCTGGAAAAAAAATAATTAAAACCAAACCAAAATGCCCAACACGTTACTACCAGCAAAACTAAAGAAGAGTTAAAAATGAAGCGCTCATCTTACTGAACTTTATGGCATTTTAATATTATCTTTGGGATTTGTGTCATTCTGTCCACCATGCCTGCCAATAGTGAATAGTATTCCCAATCCTAACTAGTCAAAGATTATGGCTCAGGCCCCCAAAATCAAGCAATGTAAGAATGTGTTCCTTTATAAAGGAAAAAGCCACACTTCTGTCTACCTGTCAACTTCTCTTCTGCTTTTCCCCTTCCACCAGGAGCTGTTGTACTCATTGGAAAACCGGGGGGGGGGGGGGGGGAAAAAAGGAAAGAAAGAAAATAAAAAACCCCCCAAACCCCCCCCCAAAAACTTTGACTGATACAGAGGTTTTAAAACACCGGTGTTACTGGG
>JANHFX010001242.1:96633-114035 GCA_027560015.1 Chloroceryle amazona
AAGCCTGAGAGGGGATTTGATAAATGTTTATAAATATCTGAGGGCTGAGTGTCAAGAGGAAAGGGACAGCCTCTTCTTAGTCATGCCCTGTGACAGGACGAGGGGGAATGGATGTCAGCTGGAGCACAGGAGGTTCCACCTTAACATGAGGAGGAACTTGTAAGGGTCACAGAGCAGTGGAATGGGCTCCCCAGAGAGGTTGTGGAGTCTCCTCCTCTGGAGATTTTCAAAACCCCCCCAGATGCATTCCTATGTGACCTGTGCTGGATTGTATGGTCCTGCTCTGGCAGGGTGGTTGGACTTGAAGATCTCCAAGGTCCCTTCCAAACCCCTGACATCCTGTGTGTGATCCCATGTGTGTGAACATTAAGAAATTGAAGCATTTTGTCTTTTTGTCCAAAGGCTCTAGATAAAATGAAATTGAATCGGTAACTATTGAATTGTGTAGTTGGCTGCTTTGCTAATTCTAAAGTTTGATCGACACATCTAATGATTTATATCAATAACTCTGGGAAAGCACTATGGTGCATTCAAATATCCCAGTAATAACTTGGCAGAGAGAAGTTGCTTCACTATATCCTAAACTGTGTTAAGGGAGGAGGGGGTGTTTACATATTTTATATATATATATGTTTTAATTAGATGCTCAACCAACGGAGCAGGTTCTCTGCTCAAAAGCTAGCTCACTGTTACTTCCTACACTGGTTGTCTTAATAAAGTACTTGCCTTTCTGTGTAGCCCTTTCTCTCGTGTCAATCAATCAGGCACAAGCTCGGAGGACCATAATGTCACTAAATCCTTTCCAGAAATGTGCTACATGATTATATAATTATGTTTCTTGTAAGAAATCAGGTCTATTAAAAAGAAAAAAAAAAAAGGAATTACTGTTTTTCAGGATGTATTTGGAATTGTATGAAATGTATATTTGCTCAAATAGGAAGAATGTTCTATCTAGAAATGCTAATCATTTAGTGGCAGGCACATCATCTTGCACTTTGGGCTGAGATGAGCGTGTTTGCCTTGCACAGTATATGAAACACAGTAAACCCTTCTTGTGTACCTTCTCTGTTAAGAAGGTAATTTCAAGGCATTGGTCCCTGGGATGAAAACATGGATGGATACTTGTGCTGGAGCACACTTACTAGGAACGTGCTGAAGGATCTCCCAACGCAAGAAGGAACAACTGCTTTAGAGCCTTGGTGGCATGGCCAAACCTTTCCTCAGTTTATGCAGAAAAAGAGGTGTTTTTTCACTTCAGCTTTCTCACAGCATGGTTCCTGTGTGGTTTTTGATTCAATATAAAAGTAGACAGCACAAGAACACACAACACAAGCATTCCTAATCACAGGAATGTCTGGAGAGTGAGGAGAGACTGACAGGCAGCTCCCTGGTTTCTGAATAAATTGCTACTGAGCACAGGAATGGCAGCACTTCTCCCAGCTGCAGAGTGTGGTGATGGTAAATACTTCTTAATCTTCCATCAACAGACTCAGCTAGAAGTGTGTTATTTAAGCATTAATTAGGTGTGGGGGGTCAGGGTGAGATTTCCTCTTGGGAAAAGCTACATATCGGAGCTTTGCCTTGGGAGCAACTTTCCTCACCTGTTTTTTTCCTCCCCAGAAGTACCAAGCAGGTGCCAAAGGCAGGGGAAAGGCGAGGAGCTGGAAACAGTTTCCCCAAATGCACTGTTGCTGTCTTGTTTCAGCTGATGATGAAGGTTGGTTTTGAGGCACGGCTGAAGACTGGTTTTATCTTATCTACACTGGTTCATTCACCTCCCACAGCAAAGCTGAAATATCTGCCACAGTTTGCATCCAGGTACTCTTCACAAATTTCTGTAGCAGCAGCTGTTATAAAATAATGTCAGTTTGGTCTGGGGTTTTTCTGTAAAATCTCTTCTGGCATTCTACAAATGGAGGGAGAGCAGGTGTTGTAATAGAGAACCACAAGAAAATACAAATCCAGTTAAAAAGTAGCAATCAATATGAAAGCCCCTGGGGCTCAGGACAATTCTTGTGTCAGAGGATTCACTCACTTCCAGAGCAGGTTTTGCATCCATATGACAAAATCAGTCAGGATGAATTCAGGTTACTTTAATTCCAATTCAAACAAGCCAGGAAAGCTTCCTCTGCTTTTGTAAAGATAAAATGCAAATCTCTTTTAAATATCTCATCATTGACTCTCCCCCGGGATGTATTCTTAGATCTAATTCAGCCATTCAGCGTCCTACTCATTAGCATGAAGTTAATTTGTATTTCTGTGCTAATAGCTAGTTCCTTAATATTTATGGGCATCTTTTTCATCACATTCTTGGGGCTATACCCAGAGACATAAAGGGAAAAATAGCTACAGGGAATGTGAACTGTGCTTCTTGAATCCTTGCTGCTGCTCTTGCCTTTCCTTTCTCTCCTCTGGTGTTCATTGGACTTTTTTGTTTTCCAGAGAAACTGTCATTAAGCTGCATTTTCTCTGAAATATGCATCATTTTCTGCTGTTTAATTAATAACCCACCAATTTTGGTTGAGGCTGTGAACTCAGAGATAACACACATGTATTTAACATCCAGCCAGGTCCTTCGAGTCTGCTCTAAAAATCCTTTTCCTTACCAAAATCGCGGGCAATAGGAAATCGTATAATCCTCAAAAAATCTTAGTAAGTCTGCAAAGTAATTTGCCACTTCACAGCTCTCCACCCTGAGCTCTGCTAAGAACTGGCTTTAGCATCAAAGCATAAGATCAAAAATCCTTTTCAAACTTTAAGGTGAGCATTATAGCAAATGGAGGTGTTCTGAATCCATTATAATGGCAGCATCTCCTGTGGGCTATGTAGTGGGCAAAGAGATTATATTTTTATCACTATAGAATAATTAATAATGATTTATCAGGTTCTTTCTTTTATATAGTAAATAGTTCCACTTTTTCAATATTAGGCTTTCAGCCCTATATCATTTTTGTTTCCCTTCTCCAGGGTTACTTGGTGAGGAGTTTGCTTCTCTTAAGATGGAGTGATCAACAATATACTGAAAATGTCTATGTTTAAAATAAGGTAATTTATGGATTTAACAGCTGTAGATAAACTAGAGTTGTCTTTTATTTATCCATTCTGCACACCACTATTTGGAAGCTACAACCCCCCCCTGCATGTTGAACAGAAGTATTTAATTGAGCTATTCACAGTGGCATTCCCTTTACAGAACAACTATTTTTTAAAAAGCAAAACAAAAAGAAAACCAAACCCATAAACCCCTGTAAACTTTGCAAGTAATTCAGCTCTTCCTTCTGGCTGACTGTGTATTCAGTAATCCCAGCTGAAGGGTTTGCTCTGTGGGCCTGTTTGGCTGGAAGGCAGAATGGAAGTGTATTCCCCAAAGCGCTTCCAGCTCAAACCTCAGGAGAACTGTGGCTCTTAAAAGCAACACTAAATTGCTCCACTTTGGGTGGTTCTGGCTACTTCTATGAAATGGAAATTTCTTGCTTCTAAAAAGAAATTTGCACAGGTTAAATTTGCCTAAGCAATGTATTATTAAGCTTTTTAAAAATCATGTAGTAGTTTTAAATGCTGCACCTGAGTTTACTAGGGTGATAATTATAATACTAAATACTTTTATGCTTAATACTTTTAAATGTAATTTAGTAGTGAATAAGAACTAAAAATTTCTCAAAGGTGAGATTGCATCACACAGACTTTGAGTTTCTATACAAGATCTTAAATCTACCTTTCCTGACAAGGTAGAAGGAAAAGCTAACATTATTTTTACTACTACCAAGTGGTGTAGTATACACCAAGTGTATACACCACCACTGATGATACTGCCTGCTGCAGAGCTCAGCGTCCAGGAACTCAGCTAGGGTAAATTTACTTTCCATCTGCTATATGCATCAGTGTAGGAGCAGCAGAAGTTTATTTAAAGAAAATGAAGAATGTTTCAGAGCTTAAGTAAACAGACTTTGTTCACTTGACTAATAATCAGTGATGACTTTGAGAAGCAGCTGAGAATATTCCAAAATGACTTTTCGTGACTGCTGGAGCACTGAGTCTCTGGGGTCTTGATTTTGGGAATAGGGGTCGGGTATGGATACTATTGCAGTTCACTGCTCATCAACATGCCTGGGTAAACATTTCTAACACCATGAAGCCCACTGGTGTGGGGAAAAGCACAAAACCTTACTTTTAGTTTTCTGCTAGGGAGAACAAAGAGCTGTATCAATATCCAAAGAGAAGCAAATGTATTTTGTATTCATACCTATATGTATTCATACCTATAATATTGACAGAATAAGAAGCAGATATTTTACACCACAAAGTGTTTTTCTTCTTTCAAATGAAGAAATAACAATATTAAATTTGAAGCATAATAAAGACTCAAAAAAGTTGCAATGCTGGTTGAAGAGAACAAATCTCATGTGCAATTCCATTCTCTAAGAAGCAGATACAAAAAGCCACGAGTAAATATTAACAGAACCTGGCAAAATATCACTGAAGACAAAATATTCCAAAGGCAGTGTTATCAAAATCCTTTGAAACTGAATTAAAAGATCATATGAACTTCCAAAGGCTGTGTCAATCAAGCCTTAAAAGAAGTCAGTTCTTGAATTTAAATTCCAGTGGCCTTTGCCCTTTTGCATCAAGCAGGAGCACCTTCCAAAAATAATTTCCTGAATGCAAATGACCTGTTGGCTCTTATTACTTGGAGTAAAATGTTCAAAGCAGAAGTGAACCTTCAATTAGTTGAAAAACGCATGAAACCTTCAACTTCTAATAACAGTGAAGCAAGTCTTCTGTATGTTGTTATAAATTTCGTTCCATGATGATTAATGTGGCTCGCAGGCTACTCTTGTAAGATGATAGAAGAAATTTTTGCCCTCCTGAGAGGGCGAGGGTTTCAAAACTATTTCCAAACAAGCATCTTCCAAGTGAGAGATGTTGCTCATTTTTCCTCACCTTAATGGAAAGGTGATGAACACTCTCTTCTTACCTGTGTCATTTTATGAACAACAAATATCATCACAGTGTGATGTGTGTGTATGTGCTATCCACAAAATACGTTTTATTCACTAAGACAAGTAGTTAATTTATTGTTACTGTCATTATGTTTGAAATGGAGCGTTTGTATTGTAAGTGTGCAGAGAGTCTCAGAAGTAGATTCAACAGATCCATCTTCATTCAAAGTTATTTGTACTTGTAGTACATATTTTATGTATATATATACAAAATAGCATCATTTGAATCAATACTGTCAAAAGACTAGAAAAAAAGTCATACAAAATCCTTTATTAATTAAAATTATGCCAATAGTGATTAGGTAGCAAGTTGTTTACAGCTATAAAAAAGCTGTAGTGGCCTGGGATATTTCTTTCAGCGTAGAAAAACATGACTGGCAAAGCTCAAAGGATCGGTTTGGTCAGTGAAGAAAGGTTATTTCGTTTCAAAACCCGAAAACTTGGCTTTTAACTCCAATGAAAAAATTGATAATTCTGTCACTCCCATGTGCAAATTTCAATCAATCTCTTCATTATGTGAAATCTTGCCTTAAGCAGTAACTATGACAAACTGAAGGGGCAATTTTCTAGTTCTGTTCTCCAGGCTGTTTGGGTGACCTCAGACAAATCAATTTAATATCTCCCATCCAATACCAATAATAGCAGTAAGAGGACTAATGTTAAGTAGAGACTTTATTCTTTCTATCAGTACAAGCAGCACTCTGCCTGCCTGGTTGCTGGGCATGCCTGCACCCCAGAAAGCAATGCTAAGATACCAGAGCCAAGTCCAAATGAGTTGACACATTCCTGCTGTCAACACAACACAGGACAATACAATTACAGGTGCCCGGTTCTCTACCCCATTCCCTCTCATTGTCCTTCATTTCCCCACTGTTAAACAGTAAATATAATTTTCCAGTTGGATGATTTGGATGACAGATGCGAGAACAAAATGCATGACGTTCCAAGATACTGCCCCGATGAGACCTCTGTAAGCACAAGGCAGCTAGGTAAGGAGATGGCAAGTGGTTGAGGTTGCAGACGTTATGCAGTTGTTCAGTTACTGACAGTATGTGATGCTGTTCATAGATGAGATAGATAAAAATACTAAATATTCTTGTTTGGCTGAAACTATTCATCCCCATTCATCCCCTCTGATTCATAAGAAGTGAGGCTTGAAATGCATGTCTGTCTGTGTGTGTGCTATTGACGCTTGCTGAAAAGAATTTGTGATTTGTTGTGTGTGTGCTTGTGAGCTCTTGACCGAGCCACAGAACGACTCCTATCGTTCACTAAATGCAGGCTTGTTTTGGAGTTAAGTGACACAAGTTTTGCTGTAGAATTGTATTCAATTGTTGGCCTCTCATCACAGAATCTGTATTTGACTAAGTTTTTCCAGCTAGTAAGATGTCATGCCTCATACAAGTAGGATCTTGAACTTTGAACTAGGCGAGATGAACAATGCTCAATTCAGACATCAAAAAGCAAAGTTCTGACTTCGGGGCAAGGGGAAGAAAGGAGACCCAGAAAGAGAGTGAAAATTTATTCAGGTTAGTAGAAGTGAAGTTCCAACATTGATCTGTTATGGTTGTTGGCAGACGACCCGGGATAGGATGGCCTTCCTGGTGCTTTTGTGAACCATTTGTCTCTCAGAGATTATGGTACATTTCCTATATTAACCACTTTATCAAAACTCAACCATATAGCTTTATGCTGAAGCTCAGCTCAAGACTTTTCTTAGGCTTATGAGCTATGGGATCATAATGATTATTCATATACAAAACGATAGAGATATGTGTCTATTTGTGCATAGGTTTCCTTTCTGAAATTCGGGACTACATCCCAAACAGATGTGATACAGGCTGTCTGATGCTTCTTGACAGATGTCCTCTACAACAGCCAAAGGCTGTTAATGTTCATATACTACTTTATGACATTGTTCTTGAACACACTTGAAGGTGAACACTAGAACTCAATTAACACTGACCATTAAAACATAGGGTGTAATCCTGGCTCTGTCCTTTCCCAAAGCTTATTCAGTAAAGCCTTTACTGTTCAAATCATATGCTAGTGGCATGCCAACTCAATTTTTATCTTTTTTAGCAGTAGATGATCCTAAGCTTCAATGGGTTCTTTAGAATCATGCATATTATCAGATCAAATAGTCTGGATCTTTTCGGTATTAAAAACTTTTCTACATGAGATCAAAATTAATTTTTCTTTGAAGTCCTGCTTCAGTGAAATGAATGTGTTGCAAGTTTATGCTGCCTAACTTGGTCATCCAGCTAAGATACTCTTTCCACTACTCTATTTCAGGTAGGAATTGATATAATAAAATTACCTAGAAATTGGGGAAACTGAGACTTGAAAGGAGAACATCAGGCTGTATTGTAACAAAGGGCTCCCAAACCATGTGCTGACACCCATGAATCTCTCCGTATAGAGTGACATAGAGCATCCAAACTAACACGTACTTCAGCTGGATTGGTCTGCCATGCTCATGATGCCCTCAAGACAGTTTCTTTTCCCCTGAGACAAATTACTTGTACCATGTTAAAGGTTAATTTTTCCTCCTGAGATCAAACTGCAAAGTTAGAGGTATCAGAGTCTACATATACTATGGATTAAATCCATTTTCTTAGTTTCTTCTTTGCTAGTACGTGGCAAAGAAGATATATTTCTATTTATGACCTCCAAAACCATTTTATTGCCCCCTGCTGTTTGACCTACGGACTGCCATAAATGCCAATGTGTACAACAGTCCTGATTTGGGGATTATGCAGCTGAAAACCTCTTGACAGAGTGGAAAGGATTTCCAATACTGGACAGTAGCTCAGATGAGATAATGAGTTAATTTGGGGATTGTGTAATATCTATAGATACCACAACATTTATTATGTGAGGTAGAAATTATTATCATTCTTTGTCAGTAAATTAGATGCTTTTGAAAATGAGTTTCAAATCTATCTTCTCATTTTAGTGACAGCTGAAGCCATTTTGTAACTTCATAGAGGAATTTTTTTCGACATTTGTGCTGCAAAAGGTGATGTTGGTGTATGAGAGAATGTACATAGGGTTAGATCTCAGCCAGCAAAGCAATTTATGGAAATAAAACAGTCTCCAGCAGCAATAGCTCTGGTTCAGTCACCCATAAATCTCCCTGAGGGATGCATATCCTCAGCATTCATATCCCGCAGTCCTCTGTCTTTGCCTCTGAGAGAGTCGCTACCCCAGCTTCTTTGTAAGGCATCTTCTGGCTCATTTCCTATTTGAAAATCCATTTGCTCTGTGCTCAAAAAGAGCCAGTTTTTCTGCCTACTTCATTAATGCACTGACCAGTTCACCCTGCACCTCGGGGTGAGTCTTTGGTGGGCAGGCAGCTGAACAACAGATGGAATAAAAGATATCCCTTCAAGTGAGGGGGGGATGCATTCCTGACCTCCAGGAAAATTGAAAGAAGTGGGACAGCCTCTTAAAATTGCAGGAGACATTACAGATGCTCTCATTGCAGCACGAGTCAACCCTTTCACAAGTTTGTCTGTACGGCTTCGTTTCTCAAGGTCGAGAAACTGATCTTTTAGGGAAAAGTGGTTTGGGGAGTTACTACAAGTACTAGGAAAGCCTCTCCATTTCATACCCATTAAGCACCTTTAGCCTTGCCCATAGGAATACATGAAGAGCGTGTTTCATGAACCATTCTAGTTCTTATGTGCAGGTTTATTTACTCTGAATAAAGCTAGGATGAAATAATGTGGTGGGTTGACCCAGTCAACAGCCAAACTCTTACCTGGCTGCACACACCCCCCTTGTCCTGCTGGATCTGAAGAAAGCAGAAGGAAGATTCATGGATGGAGATAAATACAGTTTACCAGGTGAAGCCAAAGCTAGGTGTGCAAGCAAAGCAGAGGAGTTTATTTGCTACTCCCTATCAGCAGGCAGATGCTTCCTGGGAAGCAGGGCTTCAGCATGAAAAACTAACAGTTACTTGGGAAGACAAAGATCATAAACACAGATGTTCCCCTTCTTCCTCCTTTCTCTGAGCTTGCATTGCTGAGCACTACATCACAGGGTATGGGATATCCTTTTGGTCAGCTCAGGTCAACTCTTCCTGGTCATGTCCCTCCAAAC
This sequence comes from Chloroceryle amazona, assembly GCA_027560015.1. Taxonomy (NCBI): domain Eukaryota; kingdom Metazoa; phylum Chordata; class Aves; order Coraciiformes; family Cerylidae; genus Chloroceryle; species Chloroceryle amazona. Next base: position 105,741 of record JANHFX010001242.1, read on the forward strand.
CTATCACTGGGGATGCACAGTAGAAAGCCTTGATGCTGTGCAACACTTGGAAATAGCCAAAATAGTTGTGAGTTATCAACACTGCCCTAGCCACAAATCCACTGCAGCACCCTGTGGGCCACTGTGGAGAAAATTAACACTATCCCTGACACACAAAGCAAGTACAAAGCCCATGACTCTGGCTTATGATTTGTTAACCTTCTTCAGTTGCTTATAATGATGTTTATCTTTGAAAATTCAAAGGTACAGTTATTGGAACAAGGTTCCTCTGAAACACATTACTTCTTCACGTTAAGTACGTTAATGTCCATAGATATTATGAGACTGGGAGGAGCAGGGTCTTAGCATGTTGCTGCTCGGCCGATCCATGCCTTTGACTGCAGTGACCTGCATCTTCATCTCTATTTAGAAGCAATTTCCTATTTAATGCTTTATTATCGTATATTTTTTTGGATTGGGAACCCTGAGAGTGATTTTTATTTTGGAGAACGGAATGTTATAGGAAGATTTGGTCTTTAGATCCCTCTTATTTCTCTGTATTATTTCCCTTTGTATGGCAATAGTTGTACAGCTACTGTACAGTTGCTGTTCTCAGGGTTTTTAGTTTTTGGCGTGTCAGTAGCCATATTCAATGTGATTTTTGCTCTTTTGCCAGATAACACCTGACTATTACAAAGCTATATTTTTCAGTGTCGAAAGAAGATGGTGTTGTTTGCAACCCTGTGCCACAGGGAAGCCTAATGAGATATATTGCTGTGCACATCTAAAAGTTTGAGTTTATTCTAGGAGAGATCTAAATGTAAAAGATTTACCCACTTTCTGTCTGCCTGGCTGCTCAGCTGACTGTAATTCTGGTGGGTGGCTTTTCAGACGCAAATCTCTTTTGATCCTCTTTGCAATATTCTAAAGCCTCATGTTTGATTAATCCCCTTGCTGGGTTGCTGGCTAGTGTTTGCAGGGCTGCAGTTGGTGTCTCCTCCCATGCTTCATCTTTTACTGCTGTCAGGCATTGATAAAAAAAAACAAAGAAAACAGGACTTTAGAAATATTAGGAATATTTCTCTGGTTGATATGTCACCTTATTAGCAAAAATGGAAATAATATTTGGTATTTACTGTTTTCTGGCTTCTGTTTTCTAGTACCACGCTCAGAGGAAGGATGGTCTCTGCTGACAAGGCGGTGAGTGCGTGACTGCACAGGCTGTGTGCAGCCTGCACCCACACTGCCACCAGGCAGTGGAACTGCTGGAGCCACATGTCCAGGCTGCCTCTCATGAAGAGCTTATGTTCAGACTCACTGCTAACTGCCAAACACAGTCTCCAGTTTCATATACAGGACAAAGCAAAAGGTGTATCTGCCTCTTTCCCAAAAGTTCCCAAGGAACATTTATTGCTGCTGTTTCTTTTTTCCTTCATGATGAACGTGCAGCATCGCTTTGGTGAATTAGTGCTCAGCTTCTGTATGCACCACGGAGGACCCATCATTTAGAAAGGTTTCTAAGAAAAAAACCCCTTAGTAATCATTGCCGTGGCATCAAGGTGAGCCAGAGACTTGAGACTAGTGTTTGCAGGTCCACAGAGAGCAGTTTACTCCTGCTAGCACAGTGACCATGTCAGGGGTCACCAGCAGCAAGTCTTTATTAGCTGGGCAACCTCCTCCCATTGGAGGAAGTTCCACTATTCTGGAAAATTTGAATCTTGAATGAGAAATAAGACTCAGAACTGGTTTTAAACATTTCTTGGCTGCTTCTGAATTCCTCAGGTGTCTTTGCTCTGCCTCTAACCGAAGACACTGACTGCACTGACACTGGGGAGTAGGGCTAATTTAGAGTCCCAGGGAGTCAGCATTGCTCCCCCCTGGAGGGCACAAACCCTGAGAAGCTGCAGGAGCATTGGGAAGCATTAGGCTTTTAGAATATAATAATCTTTGAGCTTTACAGCACCCTGGGAGAACCCAGTATGGTGAAACTACTTCATATCAGTCACCAGATACTTACAAAACTCTTGAATGTTTTTAGCTGAAAAACTACTTTTCTTTACATTACGCTTATAGAACGTAGAGTATGAGTATGTAGTGTATAGCAGAGCATGAGTAGTGTAGAGTACGGTGCATATCAAACAAGTCTGTACATTACAAATTCTCACAATTTTTGAAATGAAGGTAAGAAAGATGCCCTTTTATCTGGTGAGACTAATAGTCCAAATGTTGGTTAGCCCCATTTTTGCTTTTACAGTGTTCTATGTGGTGTCCTCCTTCAGTCCTAAATACTTTTTCCTCTATATCCTTAGGCCAGACTCTACTCCTGCTTTTACCTCACTATGTGTAGGCTATGAGGAAAGTCTCTTTCTGTACTGCAGAGGCACTACAGAAGATGGAGCCTATGTTAAATGGCTATGTTTTTCAGTGTTTAATATTTACTTTGTCTTATTAATGTTTCTTGATAAATCTGCTAACCAAAGGTATAAGAAGGGAGATGTACAGAACTGATGGAGAATGGACAAGAGGAAATTTATTACAACTCAGCATCAGGATTCTGACTAAAAGACAGACATAAGGGAACTTTCTCTGGTCTTTCTCTGACTTTAATGTTTTCTCGTTAACTTTGTCTTCTGTGTTCTACATTAAAAAAAAAAAACAACATTTTCTTAATGGGATCCTTTTAACAGTGTTTCAACGAGATGTGGTATGTTGAAAACAATATAGGTTTTATCAAACTACTGAGACCCATTCTGTGAATTAATATTGTTTTAAAGATTGCTAAGACTGCCCTAGACAGACTTCTACTGCAAACTTTCTATTAATTTTTGGATTGATGGCTACCACATGTTGAAACAAACAAAAAAAAACCCAACAATTTATCCATTCAGTTGACTAAAAATTTGGGCTGTATGGAAACACGTAATTTATTTTATAACCCTCTTCTGGTTTCTTCTTTTTCAAGTGCAGTTAAAGATAAGTACAGTTGTTCTATGGGAGAAATAAAAGTCAATACCCACACATTTGTTTTAGGCAGAGAGCCTTTCATAGTGTCACATATTGTCATAATTATCTTTTTAGCACATTTGCAAGTATCTAGAAACGTTCTAAGGAAATGATGTTGTTTCTTTGCAGAAAATTTTGCAAATATAGTGGCTAAAAAATGTCTTCACATAGGTGTTGGTGACCAGATGAAATGAATTACTGCAATTCAGCCTCTATCCACTGAAATGCTGCAACATACACTGAAGTCTAAGTACTTGAGTAAAGCTGAGCATGTGCTTCAAGTTCTGCTGCTAAATGGGCTGTTACATCTATTTTTTTGGGAAAAAAAAAAACCAACAGGTCTTTTCCCAAATATGTCATTACACTCATGATGAAGACTGTTAATAACAGTCAGCTATTCTCACATAGTGTTGGGGATTTATTAATGTGTGTGACTTTCACATTGGTTTTCTCCTTTGAGCTATAGCAGTAGATGTACATTCAAGTAACAAAAAGAATCAAATTAATAGCAATGGCTTAAACAAGGTATTTTAAATATTCAGCATATCTTCATACAAGAAAGTGGAATTTGGGTTGGCATTTAGATTTTAAACTCTAAAACTATAAAACCTTTTTTTAAGAGAAGGAGGATGAGATGTTGCAAAAACAGTTGTGATCTAGAAATCAATGTTGTGCCCTGAGGTTTGAAGCAAACGTGCAAGCGCCAGTGCAATGGACTTCTGTAGTAACCGCACTGGAAACCACCGTCTGAGTTCTGCAGCCTGGATTTGGGCATAGTCTAATCATACTTTCCCTTCCTTTTAATCAACTTGGTTGGAAACATCAAGGAAATACATTAGAAAAATATGAGCTCTGAGAAAAGGCTTTGGTGTATCTCTGGTATGCGCAGAAGATGAGAGTAATGTATAACAAAACAAGAATTAGATAGGGGAAAAAAGACAGGAAAAATCCATAGCTGAGAAAAGGAACATCTTTCCCATCAAAAAAGTTTTGGAAAATAGAGCAGTTTTGGAAAAGTTTTGGAAAATAAGGCAGATTCTTAGCCTATAAATCTCGTTGTTGCAGAGAAGCAGACATTTGCAACATGGTTTTAATTCTGAAATTCTACCTTATTGCGAGGCAGTCAGAGCACATCCAGTCAAAGTTTAAGGCTTTTCAATTAGTAGGAGATTTCGTCGATGAGAAAACTTTTGGGTATTTTATCTCTTCAGATTCTCTATCGATTCTTTTCAGACTGCGTAACATTTTCCAGCCTGTACAGTTAGTGGATTATTGTGCATACAAATAGATTTTGTCAAGTCACCACGTGACTGTGTGTGTGCTGCGGGGGGGAGCTGTGCGGGCAGAGGATACTTGTCCTAGCTTCCCTTCTTTAACTCTTCCACTGAATTAGAAACCTGTGCCTCAAGCCCTGCCTGATACAGGTATAGGCATGTATATTAAAAAAATAAAATTGAGAAAGAGAGTAAGCTTGAAGTGGTTCAGCCAGCAGCCAGTGACTCGGGACTGAGGTGGCTGTTGGATTTGGACAGATCCAATACTCCCCCACGGCGTTTTGTAGCCCTTTTTGAATGCCACGTCCCACGTCAATGAGATCTTAAATTAACTTAAGCACTGCTTTGGGAAAAGGATTTTTTCTCTCTCTCTCTGCTTTCCAAAAGAAAGGCAGGGAGGATCTGACCCAGTGTCTGTCAGTGTGCAGAACTGATGGACTGGCCCATCTGGACAGCACCTGATCAAAACCAGAGCAAGGGCTACTTTTTGCCCACCTGACCAACCACACAGCATGGGTCAGAAGAGGTGGAAGAAAGATGGAGTTACTATGAACTGGGCGCAGGTAAAATGAGAGGGAGCTGAGAGATCACCAAGAGGAAGAGGATTTGAGTAGTACAGAACCTAGTGTAGGATGTTGGGGGTTTATGGGAGGAGGAGTTGAAGGCTTGGAGGGAGAAAGGTTTGTGGACACGGAGAAGCCATGATGGGTAGCAGGTGGAAGGATGAGGACAGGAAACATGAAATTGTATCAGAGGGAGGGAGAAAACAGATTGAAGTTATTCTGTCACCCTTGGACAAACTCATTCAAAGTTTACCCTCTTGTACAGAGCCTTCTAAGTGACAAATTTTACACCAAAAGTAGTAGGTTAGCAATTTCTTACTGAAGTTCCTCTGAAACTTCAGCATAGCTATCACCCGGTCTGGCAACTGGTTGCCATTGCAGCAATGTCAATACTGGCACCATTCATTAACTTCCATGGTTCAGTTTGGACTGGTTCTCTCCTGTTACAAGTGTGTTTATGTTGTATTCAACTTATTCTCGGAAAGTCTTTGTATCATTTCAGGGATGTCCAAGCAGTTGTTGCCCACCAAGGTGAACATGTGCACAAAGAGCAGGGCATGCCAAGCATCTCAAGAGTCTGGAATGTATTATAGGAAGATCTCTCAAACTCTAATGAGTAAATAACTAATAAAAAATAGCAAATAAAGTAAATACCAGATCTTATGACAACAAAAACTTCAAACTTGGTTCAAAACCAAGCACTTCCGGTGGGAAAGTGCCTTCCTTACCCCCTACAGGAAAGTGCTTTCAGCCATTCATCCTGGGGAGAAGGGTGCAAGAGGCAGCATGATCATCTGGAAACTGAGTCCCGGAAAAGGCTTTGGTGCCTGCGTACTCCCAAACCAGTCCATGCTGCTGCGCCCTGGAAGGCGGTAGGGTACTCTGGGGGTCCCAAGGCTCCCCTCCCTGGGCAACTGCTGCTCCTCTGAGGCCTCTCTGCTGGCTCTGGGGTACCTCAGACTTAAGCACTGTGGTTTCCAACATCACAGCACCCGTGTCTGGCCCCAGGTCTTTCACACTGAAGTGCTTTACGAACTAAATATTTCATCAGCTGCCTGATCTGTGTCTGGTAGTCATTTCAAATGGAAGCTCTGCATTTAAAACGACTAGCTGCTTTGCTTGAGCCAAACGTAATAAGCTGTCTTGCATACTCCACAGATAATAAAATATTTAATATGTTTTGGCACCCAAAAATAACTACTGGATTGATATTCTCATCACGCCTATCTCCCTCTTCTTAGCTCCTTGTCCCACCCCTGCTTTACACTGAAGTACTGCTGCTTGGACTAAACAGTTTGTTGTTGGGTCGTGAGATGGAAGGTGAGCAGTGCGGAAGTGCCGTATGGTTTATTATCTGTTGGGATGTGACCAAGTGATCGAAGCGGGTGTTAGTGATGTACTTTGCAGCCTGTGCTGTGCAGAGAAAGACAGCCTGTGAAATGTCTGCCCCACATCTCTGAGTTGCTTGGTGGGAACTGCACTCACTTAGAAGGTGAACATGAAAATGGAGCCTTGCATTAGAAACCAGGCTAGAATAAAAAGAGCCCAAAGATAGTCATAATAAATTCCTACTTAAAACCTGTTTGTATGTAGTTTAACAATCACTGTTGTAATAATACCATTGTGCTAATGCAAGGCAATTGTGCCTTTCTGCTACCCTGCCATGTTTTAATTCTTAGGGCTATGATTTTATTTCATTTGCTCCTCCAACCACCCAGGGGTGAGCTAAAACAGTAATAAAAACATCTGACTGAAACCTACACAGGTCAGCAGGTCCCAAGTCAAAGCTCCTGGTAACACTGCTGGCTTTAACAGGCTTTGGGTCAAGCTCCTAAAACCTGTTCCTGCAAGCACTTGCATACACTTGCTTAGCTCCCAAAGGGCTTGCTCCTGTCTGGGGAGCTCAGTGCCTAAAAAGCACATGTGTGAGGAGCTGGAGCCAGTGGTGGTACCTGAGCTTACCTGCCCTGAGAACTGTTGCTGGGGAGAGGCTGGTAGGGGGGAGGTTCAAGCTTTGCACCCCTGTTTGCACCCCAGCCCCAGCAACTCTCCCTTTGGTCTCCAAGGGCAGTGTGATTTCCATCAGAGCTGGATCAAATGATGCAACAAACACAGCACATACAAACCCTGTGAGCAGTACTTGCTGGCTGGATGCTTTTTTTGGGCTCTGAAGGCACTAATTAGTAAGTTACCTATTTTTTGTTATTATTCATTGATGGACTGTTCGCAAGTAACAAGTGTAATATTGCATGCTGTTGTCAAGCAGTCGCAAGGGGTGTAAGTAGTGTTCCTGTCACCTAATGCACCTCTGGACTTTGTTTGCGGTGTGCAAGAGTGGCTGCTCTCAGTCCCCAGCTCTCAGGGCTACGCAGGAGAGCTCAGGGTTTACCAGTCATGGAGTGGGCAGCAGAGACTGGGGGGATGCAGGGTGTATTTTTCTGTGCCTGTCTAGCCCCCAGCCCCTCTGGGCCCTGGGCAGCCCCTCCAGGGCTTGATAACAGCAGTGCAATGGACAAACTGTGACCCAACAGCATTTTTCTTGACTAATATTACCAGTGTAGTGTTTTCTTTGGCTTTGATAATGTTGTAGAAAATCCCTCAGCTGGCCGATGCCTAGCTGGGAAGTATGTTAGAAACCTACCTGGCAATAAAACTGTTGCCTGAACCCGTAGGAAGGCTTAGCCATGGGTCAGCACAGGCATTTAGGGTGAGCATGACCTCCACCAAGGGGCATGAGTGCAGGGCTGAGCCTTGCAGCACCCCAGGCTTTTAGCTCCCCTTGCTGCAGCAGAAGCCAGGGCCCAGTGTGTGTCCCAAAGCCCAGAGCCTGTCTCCACCAGGACCAGGGGAGCACTGTCAGCCCGGGGGTGCTGTTTTCCAGCCCCAGGCGGTCTGGGCTCCATGGCAGCCTCACAGAGCTGACGCCCGAGGTGCGAGCTTGTGCATCTTGCAGTCACTTTGATGTCAGGGCTCCACAAAGGCGGGAGTACTTTGTCCAAGATGGTTGTTCACAGCCTCTCGTGAGAAAAATTTTTCAATTGAAGTATTGCTTTTATTTCAGAAAATTAAAAAAATGTTATTTTAGTTTGCTCAGCTCCTTCATTCAGGAAGCTTGCTGGGGGGGGTATTAATTAGGAAGCTTTGGTATAATTAATATTTTTCTGTAGTTGTACATGCTTTTATGCTGCCTGGCAGGATGAAATAGGAGAATTGCCCCTCAAGCCTCATCCCTCGCCCTTCCCACAGTTTTCTTCACTTTCTCGTTCCCCAGCACTTCCTCATTCCCCATTCCCTGGCACGTTACTGTTCTACCAAAGGGCCGAAGCAAACATTTTCCATACCCATAAGCTTTGATAGGGTGACTCCATCCTTTTAAAATGCTTTAAAAAAAGGGAGAAACCACTGAGAGGCGATTTTCCTGGGTGGGTGATTTTGTGCCTTTTTTTATTTTATAATTCTAAACCGCAGGCCCCATC
>JANHFX010001243.1:0-22612 GCA_027560015.1 Chloroceryle amazona
CGCCTGGGCCCTGGGCCCCGCGCCCCGCTCCGCCCGGTGCGCGCAGCTGCGTTCCGCACAGAGGCGGTATCCGGGGAGGGAAAAATGATTAATGGATAATTCTGAATTAAATTGCAAGCACAAGATTCAATTTCCTTCATGAATGACACTGTGTGTTAGCGTTAGTAGCTATGTCACAAACCAGCTCCTTTTTGCGTGTTCATTACAAAGCTGATAATGGGACTAACGGAGCATGTGCAACAAACATTTGCTTTCTGAAGCTCCTGACACGGGTTCAGCTCGGCGTGCGCATTTAACAACGGGAGTGCTCAGGCACAGGCTGTCTATTTGTCACCTGGCTACCCTTGCACACTGCTATACCTCTTGATATAGATGAAACAGAGCTGCCGTTTGTTCCCTTTCAAAGGGGGAGATGTTCTTTTAAATCAGCAAATGATCCTTGGCACAGTTAAAGGAAAAAGTCTTTACAAAAAAAAATAAAAAATCAGTCTTCTCTATGACCTGAAAAGAGCCGCATTCCCCTGTTCTAGCTCTTTGTTCTCTAGAACTACATCTTCAGTGTGAAAAGGACCTGAGTGAAGAGCGGGGCCCTATTACTTCTAGCACCCACAGCAGAACAAACCATCACCTTTCTAACACTGATGGATTCTAGATAATTTAGAGCCTATACTATGTCACAGGTACCCTCAGACATATGCTCAAATCTATGTAAGCATATGGTTCACTGAGACTTTTGGTGCCAGTATGGCTTTTTACATGTTAAAATGATTAATTTCCCATCATTTGTTGATCATTTCCCATCATATTTCTCGATGTAGTGGAAGCCTTTTTGGTTCTGCTGAAATCAAATGGAAAAGGAGTCACTATCTCCAGCACTCCACATGGATCTGTGCAGGGTGACAATGCAGCACTTTCCCCTGTGTCCCATGATCTGAAACACATTTCCCTACCCTTCATTCTGCAAAATCAAAGCCTGCAAATCCTTGCTCCCCAAACCAGGGAAAATGTCCAAGACTTAAGTTTGCAAGAGCTTCTAAGGACTAAAAAGAGTTTGGAATGAAGAGAAGCAAGATTCACATTAGCCTTTCAAAAATACTCAAAATCTGAAGGCGCAAGAATGGTAAAGGCAAACCTGTTAATCATCTCTTGTTCCCAGCTGATAACCTGGCCTTATCTTGACAATGTTCACATCTTTAAAAAACTAAAAGAGTTTTCAGTACCGTAAGTCATATTTTTCTGAGACACACATTGAAGAGAAAGGGATCAAGCTTTTCCCTGGAGTGACTCTGTGGATGACAAGGAGATGAAATTAAGAAAATTATCCTAAGCATTAATTGTTTTGAAATTCCAAAGGAAATGCTGCCTTGAATGAAAAAAAAAAAGCTTGAAGATGAACAAATATCTCAGATAATTCATAGCAGATTGGACAGAATCAGGCCCAGTTACAACAATACAACAGACATAACTGATCTCAGACACAAAAGAAAAATAAAGGGGGGACCAGAACTACAGTAGGGTAATGTATAATGAGTGAAGAGTCTTGCTGCCCCTTTTAAGTTCCCTTTTTACTAACCTTCTTTTTAAAATATACTGAATATACTGGCAAAAATACATGCATTTTACATATATTATCCCCAGAAGAGTCTACCACTCTATCATTCTCAAGAGGCATTGAAAAGCAGTAAGTTCCCTCCCTTGTTATGTCCTGAAACTCTTCCAGGTCCAGACTATCACCTAGGCTGAAGTTTATATGATGGTTGAGCAATGGAACATTTCCAAAACAAATTGAACACACTGAGAAAAAGGTACAGACTGCAGATGCATTATCAGCTGTAACAATGCTAAGAAGAGAATGGGGTGACATTCTATGGCTGAATTATTACTGTCATTTTAGTATGAGCATAAAAATGACTATGGGTCAGATACACCACTGTCTGGAGCTGCATGTAATTACACTAGCAATTATCTTCCTAGTATAGTCCAAAAACAGACTCACCAATTGTTGCAGTCTCCCATATGGCATTAATTTATCACATCTTGCTAAAATATTTTATTCTTTTTGGTAATGAACACCAACAATAAAGACAGAAGCTTCAAAGTGTACTGTCAGTCATTTTATGCTAATAGCTCACACGGATGCTGTAGGCTTCCTGTCAACTTTCAGAGCTCTTAAATATAGAGAAAAGACAAGGCCACTTCAAGAGTAAACTTCTGTTCACAGGGAAGGAACTAGCAGTACATTGTAAGAAGGGGTCGTCTTTGTGGAAAGAACTTCATATATATTTGGAAGCAAAAACTTGACTATGTACCACTTAGATGTTCTGCACATGACAATCATTGAGCCTTCCTCTGAGTGCGTATTTATACAGCAGGTGGCATTGCTAGTGAATGAAGAACCACAGAAGTGCTGAGTGACTCACTTTCCTAAATATGAAGTTGAAAACTCTTTGATCAGACATTTCCTGCTTCACCATTCTGTTCTGAGAACAAAGTAAGATCTACTTGTAGCAGCATGAGAAAGCAAGGCTTTCATTGAGTTTTAATGAATTAGTGTGTTTTGCCAAACATCTTTGTGTCTTGTTCTTGGCTACAGTGTAAGATATGAATGGCAGTGACAGCTTAGCATACGCTTTTGCAGATCCTGAGCATCAGTGTATTTTGAAGGGCCAGAGAAAAATGGTTTGTGGAAAGCACAAAGAGAATTTTTTTCTTTCTTTCTTTAAACATAAAAGACGGTAGATGCAGATCTTTAGTTATACTTCATACTAGAAAACATAAAGCAGTCTAGGCAACTGCCCTAAGATGGTTATTTGACATTTCCTGTGATGTAAGAGACTGTCTGGGAAGTATAACCTGAGCCAGCTGCACATCATCTGCTTCCCACCAGCCAGAGATGGGGAACCTGCTGGTAAAGCAGGGGCACGTGGTGTTCCAGCCAGCCCCAACATGCCAGGAGAGTCCCTGTAGGGCTCATTAGCTGGCAACATTTCCAGCAGCTCTTTCAATGGCTTCTCCCCCTGGTGATGTTGGAAGCCTGGAAGAAAACACAAGCTAAACTCCCTCCCCATCTTTGTAAGCTGCCCTGAGATTTGGACTCAACACAGTACATTTGTAAAACATCAGTGATTCCTTTCTCCTTTTCCCTGTTTCAGTGAGGGAGTTCTACTGTGGGTGAGAGAGGAATGCTGTGCCCTGGCAGCTGTGAAGGGCCATTTCCAGGTTTTGTGTTTCAATTTATGTTTGCCATCATATGCTACCATTTCAACACAGTTTACCCGCTTTTAACTTTAATTAATTTTTGCTACTAAGACTTCATCTATTGCTCTGAGTTTGAGAGTATGATAGGCAAATATTACAACTGTTAAGCAGGTGAAAAATATCAACAATAAGTAGGGGATTTATCGTAATCAGTCAATATGCTCAGCCTTGCAACTGCTCAGTACTTTATGCTCCATAATTATATGGCTGCCACAGTGTAACCATTCAACAGTGTTATAATTAGTGAGTAATTAACTGAAGCATTTGATGACACACTGCAGAGCACAAAGCATGTGTGCTGTTAATAGCGAAAGGATATGAAAACTGTCTTTGTAACAATTTTCTGAAATCATCAAAAACCCCATTGCTCCTCACTTGTGGTGATTTTCACAACTTTTCAGGTGCTTTGCAAGATTAGAAGCATTTATAGATGAGTTAGATGCTACCACAGCGTTTAGGCACTGGGCTTTTATTGAAATCAACCGTATCTAGCTGACTTTGTGGATCTCCACCTTACACATACACATGTACTGAGCTGCCTCAACACATCCATACAGTCTCCCTCCCTGTATTTAAAAAAAAAATATAGAAGTGTTGCTTATACATGTAGGATTAAAGATTAAAGTTATGCTAATACAACTGAACCCACAGTAAGTAGTATATTAAAACAGCTATTCTGTTAAGAAAACAGAGCCCTAATTAAATACAATTTGAATGATTTAAAATTGTGCAGAGCAGCTTTGAGTAAATACTTCTTGGGTTGGTTTTTTTCAATATTTGTAAATTAGTGATATTTGTCAACATACCTAATGTAGGTACAGAGGCAGGAATTCAATACAGCACAGTGTGAAAAAAAATACATAAAGGCATAGTCAGATGTGCCTGGTACCTGGCAAGGAAATAAAGGATGTAAGGGGACAGCAGACAAGGTCTGCCAGATAAAGGAAAAAAATCTGCATGTTGAATGCCACACTGAAAGCTGCTTTGTGTTCCTTGTGCCAAGTCTTGGCTCTGCACAGGACAAGTGACATGTTTTGCTTTGATTTTTTCAATCTATTGTTTTTCTAAAACTGTTGTGGTTTTGTTGTTGTTAGGGTTTGTTTTCTTTTTAATTTATTTTATTCTTTTACTTTTTTCTTTTGTTCAATTATTTTGCATTTTCTGGCTGTGGTGTCTGAAACATTTGGTCATAAATATATTGGAATTATGCAAGTTTCTTATGGAGTGACTGTGTCAGCTTCAATTTGATAGAACAAACCACTGTAAGATATTTGCTCTCCTGAATCAAAAAAAAAAAAAAGCTATGAAACATTGCACAATATCTACATATCTGAACACAACAGCCTATAATTTCTCAGTGAGTGCCCGATGCTGAACAGTGCAGGCAGTGCTAAAATTTACCTGTGTTTTTGTAATGAAGTTCTCATCACTGCAGCCTTGTTTTTGATTAGCCAAAGGCAAGTTTCTACAAAGGCAAGTTTCTAAAATTTACAGTCAAGTGAAAGGAATGTGATGTGGTGTAATAGTAAGCTATTACACAGTCTAATTTAGAAAGCCATAGTGTGTAAGTTTCTAAAGTGAACTTAGGTCAGTGGCCTTCTGACTTCAGGAGATATGAGCCTCCTTTCAGCTTTTTAGAATATCAATTTTGAAATCAATGATGACAAATTAAATGTTGGTATTTTAAAACATTTACTTTTTGGTCCATATATAACCAACATTTGCTATAACTATGAGTAGAACTATTGAGTAGAATACCATCATATACTCTGATTCAGACTTCAGAAGTAGGCTGGGCATGCTGTGTCAGGCTGAGGGGGTTTAGTTATCCCCCATCACAGCAGTCAGTACCTCGTGTTCTTCTCTGCCACGTGATATGGTTGAAGTTCGCTGACTGGATATGCTGCTCAATTAAACCATAACTGCCTCTGCTGTGGGCATACAACTTCTACTTGTAGAAGAAATTACTTTGAGTGCTGTTGTAACAGAGGTGGAAATACGACACAAACAAGAAAAAAAAGTATCTTACATTTAGAAAGCAAGTGACCCTTGTACATGTGAGGGCTATCAGTGGGACAGTGTGATAAGTTGATATTGCTGTTTATTTGCAAAGCAGATTCGTCAGTAAGCCAGGATGCCCTCATGCTGCCTGGTAATAGGCCTTAGCTTCACCTTCATGATAACCTAGTAGAAAGAGAGAGATTTAAGCTCCATGCTTGCTTACTCCTTTTCAACCTCTGCTTCACTGTTGAGATTGCCAAGAAGAGAACTTGTCTGGTAGCCCGTAGCAGGATTTCTTGTGATCTACCTATTAGATACCAGAATGAGACCAAAACCTGCTGGAGAGCTGTCACGTAGCAATGACTTTTCAGTTCCAAAGGGCCTGAATCACATTTTCAGCAGTGACCCAGGACCAGAAGTCCTCTCAGACATGCAGTTCCTTATCTGCCATTTACAAGGGAAGAATGAAAGGTGTTTTGCAGTTGTTGTTAATGGTGACCTAACAACTTCCAGCAACCTCAGTGAGGGCAAGGCCAAGAGGAAGTGCTTTTGCAGACCCTACTTGAAATATACACACAAATTGAAGTGCAGTCTCCTCACAGAATACAAGGTTTATTGCAGCTTCTCTACAAAGTTGCTGCCATGTGCTTGCAGGCTTTTTAGCTAGTTATGCAAACGACCCTAATTGCTTATAGATATTCTCAGATTAAGGGGAAAAAATTCTGCTTAGACTATCGTATTTGCAAGGTAATCAAAAAAGAGCACAGACTCTTAACTACACTGATATTCAGCAAGGAGGAGCAGTGTGCCATACCTAATGTTTCATTTTTGGGGGCGGGGTATATAAATACCGTAGTATATCAGTAGCAGGTAAATCAATTTATGAAGAAATTAGATGTCATGTACAGCAACTTGGCCATTATTGCTTTTCCAATATAGCTCATCTTACGCTCTCTTCATTACCATTAAATAATACGTGGGTAGTAGAGATATTTTACAGCTTCTCTATTTAAAAGGTGGACTTTTATTGTACATATTTTTTTTCTTCTTGACAAGAGTCCAGAACAGTCTGTGTTTATTACTTTGCTTAATAAAGCATTTAGGGAAACAAATGCAGAAGACACCGCTTTAATCAAAACCGATAGCACTGAAATCCTGAGGCATCAGTAGGATGCTGATAGCATTCCTCCAAGGCTTTTGACCGCTCTGTTCATGTTCAGACCAAGTGCCAATGGCTACAGATAGCAAAGAGGCATTTCTGAAAGGCTTCTGGTATGGAAGTGGCCATGCTTAAGTGACTCGTTTTTACTGAGATAACTCATCCCCTGATTTGAAATGGAGCGTGTCTGTGCGTGCTGTGGGACAATGGGTGTCTTTTCAGTGCTTTCAGAGAGACAGGAAACAGTGTCCTTTTCTGCTAAATAAGGATAATATTTGTAGTGAGCTCAGCCACTGGGTCCTGATTTTCTCTCCTGTAGGTGGATGTGTGCCCTATAGGTGTAGGTTTTCTGTCCTAAGCACACCATTTCATCATATAATTGGTGCCAGCTTCTCTGGTACAGAGTAGGCCTAGACAGTCCAAGTATGTCAGAGGTGTGCTATATTGACTGCTTTTCCCTCAAAAGCTCAGCTGAACAATTATATCACCCTCACATCCCTAAGTCTCCCCTCATCTCTGCGGTGGTACTCATGTAAGTTAACCACAAGTTTTCTGCACCGAGTCCCAAACCCAGGCAGTACTAAAGCACTCAGAGATTAGGACAGTCTTGCAGAGAGGTTCCACACTTCAAAGAAGTGTTACTGAATGAAAAAGTGCACTTTCCCTGGGGACATGTGGGCCTTGTGCTGTTCTATAGCAAGAGAGGAAAGGGGCAAAAGCTTGCCCCATTCAGGGCACTGAAATCACATGCTGTGTCCTGTTCTCAGCTGATGTGACTCCAGGAGCAGAAGGCTGATTTACACCATCACTCCTGGGGGGTTCTGGACATCTCAGAGATCCAGGTATAGCATACAACTCATCAGTTCCCATGCCAAGTTTTTTTGGCAACTAAAGATTTTTTGTCAGTAAGGGACCTTTTCACTGCAAAATAGTAAAGAGTCCTAAAAGAAGCAGTAGAACAAACTAAACACTGGACACGCTGTCTCCCCACTTTTCTGTTCTCATCCATGCCCAACTGAGTCAAAATAGTCCAGCAACATTAGAAGTGCCTAGAGCTGGTTCTCTGGACAGCATATACTTTCATTGGGGGAAAAAATAAAAATAAAAAATTGATGTTAAGTAACATAAAAATTTAATTTATTGCACAGCGATCTAGCTACATAAAACTGGATGATATCACAACCCTCTGCAACTTTTCCACCCCAGTCCAGAAGAATTAGAATAACTGTCAGGCATCAGCTGAAAGTCATTAGACCCTCATGATGTTTTCTTTGGTTTCATAGGAATATGGTGCTCTATCCTAATTGAAAGCACTATGGCAATTATTAAAACTGTGACAAAGCTCACAGCATACTCATGGAGGGACCTGACATTAGTCCAGCTATCAGGTCTCCTAGAACAGTGCAACTCTGGAAATCTGTGTAATCCCATTATGAAAATGACAAGGGGGAAAAAATCATCTCTCTGCTGAAGTCAATGACAATTTGTAGTGACAGCTTTTCAGCAGAGCCATCTTGTCTAGGCCTGGCAAGCAGAGGAGAGTTATAGGACAAGGGTATGTCCTCCAAGAAAGGATATTTCACAGGCAACCGGAATGTACTGCACTCATTTTGCCACTTAAAGAGAAATCTGAGCTGTAACCAAACGATTTTCAAGGACTAAAAATACATTGATACTTACAACTGAAAGTATCTATGTATGAGGCAAACTGTGGAACTTACTGAAATGCAAATCCTGCTATTTGCATAGGATATAATCATTTCACCTTTTCATATGGATTTATCCTATGATTACTAATCTACCTACAAGGCTATATGAAGAACAGGACAATGTGCTGTGCAATGTGGACCAGAAAGACGTGGATAAAATTACATTTAAATGTATTAGGTCTCATTTGAAACCTCTTGAATACTTAACACATACTTGAACCCACCTGTATACCCTATTTTTCAGTGACAAATTTATGAATACACTAAATGATATACAGGGGAAAGTGTGGATTCTCTTTAGAGACTTTCAGACCTGAAAGAACTTTTTTTTTTTAAAAAAAACAAACCTCTCTCCCTCTCTCCCTTAAAAGAAATACAGCATCAGATACAAAGAAGAAACCAAATATCCTCTCAAAATACTAAGATCCATTTGTCCTGATTCTTTTGAGTAACTTGCATGCAGCAAAGTAAATCAGATAGATGTTGCAACCAAGACAGCCAAAGAGGGCATTTTTTGAATTGTATAAGCAGCTCAAATGAGTTTCAAAGCAGTGAGGAAGAGGTGTGTGTAAAATGCTATTGGAAAAATGGGATTTGTGTGCCTACTCTACCTGAAAAGAAAAAAGATCCTGTACTTCATTTCCTTGCCATGCGTTTTATCTTAAGCAATCTCTGAATCCTTGCTGATGCTCTGATAGGTGGAATCTGCTCTCATTTAGTCATGCCCTGATTCTGTGCACTCCCCCTGCACACTTGAAAATTTTCTCTGAATAGTTGTAAAAATAATTTATTTTAGTTTAAGCTCATTATTTCCTTTCCCTTAGAAAGTGATGCAGCCTAATGAGCCTCATTCCTCCCTTCCCACATGCTCAAAAGTTAGTTGCTCATCTGTTTTTATCTGATCTGGAAGAAAATCTCCGAATTCACATAAGGAAGTGCACCCTCAGCTCTCAGTGCCAGCTATATAAGCATACCAAGCTTAGTATCTTAGTTGTGTGCCATACATGCCCTATGTGATTATATATTCAAGAGCAGACAATTTTGTAATTTATCAAATAGTGGCATAGATTGTAATTAGGTTTAGTATATTACTCCATGACCTGGCCCAGCCTCTGAGCCAACAAACACATTGATGTTATCTTTCCTCAGATTGCTGTGTCATCATAGTGGTTCTTCTAAGTATGCTATCTTGAGATCAGCAAGCAACCGTGTTTCTGTTATCTTAGCACCAATCACAGAAATACTGCTTTGGAAATGAGAACAGTGAGAAGTACATCTCTGTACTTCTGCTCTGTTAACTCTAAGGGCAATAGTATACAGTGGTGTCCACTTTACTTTGAGATGGCATTTGGCTACAAGAGACTTCTTGCAGGCAGACCTTGCATAGACACTACTTAACAGATCTAAGAGAAACTCTTTTTTTATTGTTCTTAGCAATAATCTATTGGTCAGCATCAATGTGGTATATATGCTCGTACATACAGCATGCATAAAAGACACATGGGTCACATCATAAATTTACCCAGAGCAGAAAAGAAAACAATCTAGCTTGTAACAAATGAAATTTGTTCACTGTTCATTTCTCATAGATATTCCATTTCCTTAGCTTCAACATTTGAAAGACATTAGGATCAACAGCATCTATCACCTGTGGCAAGACACTTCCATATGAATGACACTCTTGTAATGACATAGCTGGGTGTGGAATCTATTAGCCCTTGCAATACAGAAATGAAAACATCAAGGGGGATTATCACTAAATTGGGAATGGTTCTCTGCTTCCCATCGTGATACCAAGGTAATTTGTAATACAGGAAAACTGCATTACTGGGTTTTGCTAACAAATGGCTCTACACACACATGCCTGTGCTGATAGGGCATGTCATGCCAAGGAGCATACAGAAGCACAGTATTCTACTTCCCCAACTGCCTGTCACATATATTACATGTCACCTAACATATGCTTCACACATGTATCTACTAGAAAGCCTCGTCTGAGGCTTATGTTTGTTCACAAGCTACAGTTAGTCACTGTACAAAGTACATTCTACTAAAAAGACTGGTTGGGGAGGAAAAGACCAAACTATTTATGTTTTGTTCCCTGTTGCAACCTGCGTCAAGAGAAGCTATCTGGAGGAAGAGAACACAATAAACCTTACTGAAGGGCAATTAAGAAGGCATGCATTTGGAGATCCTTCTGTAGTAGAGGCCAGGCTAGGCTGTGAAAGGGAAAGAACCAATATGCAAGAAACCTCAAACATGAGTACAGAATGAGATTGCTACTGGGAAATGCAGAGGGGACTGCCGGACACAGCCCCAGAAGTGCCTGGAAAAGTCATTGATAGACCAAAGCTTCCTGAGGGATCAAAAGATGTGCAAAGGTCTCTCCAAAGAAATGGCACAGTTTTTTGCAATTGAGAAACAAAATGAAAGTCAATATACTATAAAACAAAGCTGGAGAAAAGGGCTCACTCTTTTGTCCTCAGCAAAGACAGAGCAGGATAAGGGTAAGTTTGCCTGCAAGCCTTTTATTGAATCTGTCTCACCAAGCACATCTGAGTTTTCTCTGTTTAAAGGATTCCCCTGTTGCCATGTAGCACTTTGATTTTCTAATAAAATGCAGTTTTAAAGACTGAGAAGCCCTTTGGACATTCTCAACTCCAAGAAACAGTTGGAGAGGTCCCCTTTTGTGCTCTGGCCATGCTGGGTCCCATCAGAACTGACATGATTTATTCTGAACTCTGAGCAAGCTGAGATGAATTGAAGAAGACTGATCAAGATCACATGGCTGCATCTGCGCTTTGGCTCACTCCAAAGCACTCTCATTTTGAACACTGCAGCTCCCATGCTCTGGTACTGAAGGAAATTTGCTTGAATAATACTATGTTGCTTCAACCCTTTTGAGGCCTAATCCAGTGCCCACTGAGATGAGATAATGCCCACTGATTTCAATGGGCTGTGAAATACATCCTTTATTTCTCACTTAAGAGCTCTTTTTATGTTCTTGCCTTTATCACAAGGTTTAAATTTGCATTTTCCACCACATCACAAATGCTGCAGCCAGTCTGCATCCCTTGACTGGATCATACTCATTCTGAAAAGCAGTACCCACAGCCAGCCACTCAGGACACCCAGCCAGTCAGTCTTCATCACTCCTTCTGCACTATCTGTTTCATTAATAAAACCTGACATTTCACATTTCAGCTGTAACATACCTAACCGGCTATTTATTATACATACAGAATAGCAAATGTAGCATTCTGACTCCTGCTCTACAGCGTGGGCTTTCCTGACAATAAGACATTTTGTAATTCTTTGCAAACATCAATGTGCTGAACCTTTTTTCGCATCCTCTGAAGCATGCTAATAGCAAGTGGGCTTTATTAGTACACAGAAATGAATTCTCAGGAAACATCAGCAGATGACATGTGATCAATGTTTCTCATTTTGTCCTTAATTTGATTAAGTACTATACAGCTGAACAAAAAGAGTAGTTTGTAAAAACCATAGTAATAGTGCATGTAACATTACAGTAGCATTTCTCTGTTCCAGGGCATGTTTGGTAGTTCTGATGTTTTTCATTCCCAAATCCATGTTGCTTTGATTACCAGGTTTCTGGCAAACATGTCCAGATTGGGCAAAGAATACAACTACATGCCCAGGCTTATATGGTAGTAATAAAATGTGCAGAGAATAAAAATCTGAAAAAAAAAATCAACAAAACAATGTATCAAAACTGCAAAAAACTGACCTCTTAGGCAATGAAATCTGGCTCACACTCAATCACTGCCCCAGTCTGTGGCAATCCTGTTTCCTACCCCACCTCCCAGGGGCATAAATCCGTGGGTGTCTTATGGGAACCTTGCACTTCCTCCACCAGTGCCAAGAGCAGATGTGCTGTATGAATTATACAGGTGGCTACAGCTTGGGCCTGGGCTCATGTAGCCACTTCCTTGAAGTGTGTCTAGGGTTGCTTCTAGCCACAGAGAAAAAGGCTCCTATCAGGCCCACATGCCACAGCCACAGAAATGGGCTGGGGGAAAGAAGGAATGATGCTCTTGCCTTTAGTCAAATACAGCATTTTAGTGGGATATGTCTGTGGCCTCACAATGGGATGTTTGTCTCTGTATTTCTTCTCAGTGCCAGAGTTACTGCACAGTAAAACCTCAAGTCTGGCTTAGTTTCAACCCAAATGGAAGACCTTGGCAAAATTTCCAAGTACACCCAAACCAATAAACGAACTCAGGTTCGCTTGAAATTTGGCTGAGCTTTGGTTTTGTGAAGTTTTGATTGGTTGGTAGTGTTTTGGGTTGGGGTGTGTGTTTGTTTGCTTGTTTTAGTAGGAGGGTTGTTGGTTTGTTCTTTCTTTTGAAATATAGTCACTCTGCTTGTCCAGGTGTCAGAGTCCTTAACCGCAATTGGCTTAATCACTTCCAGTCACTCTACATGCCTGAGCTGCCAAAGCAAACCCTTTCTGAACAACCCTCTTGTCTTGTAGCAGCTAGCAGCATGCATTTGCAAAGTCCCTGAGTCCCTAAAGCCCACAACATTGCAAAAACCTAAAAATGTTAGCAAAGCCACACTGACAAAGAAAAAAGAACAGTTTTCAGAAGGGGATATATGACCCCAAGAGGATTAAATGTCATTTAAGGATAGGAAATAAAATAAATCTACACTTCTATTCTTCAAAATCAATAAAAAGAACTGGGATTGTTACAAGACCTGCACTTAACTTCCAGGGTTCAGTAGGTGGGGGTTTGCAACACTCCAGAGGCACACAAGTGTCCCAGGATAGTCATCCAGACCTCACTGCATGTCTGTGCTCACCTGCAAAAGAGCAGTTCAGAGACTGCCACATTTACTCGCTTTCCTGCCTGTCAAATTGACACGAGTCTCTTTCTGCTGCCTTTCAAGTACCATCACCTGAGTGCAATGAATCAATTTCAACCAGTAAACTGCATTATGTGTTGGATCCAGCCACACTCAGGTTTTGTTTTCTCCAATCTTCTAAATCCATGCACTGTATTTAAGCAATAAGCTACACCAGGCAGTGGTGAATAAGTGATTATTGTACTCCTCAGGTGTTGTTATGCAGTACGAAGCTGGAGGCCAGAGTACTCTACCACCTAAGAAGTGCAGTAATCCTGTAGAAATGCATAGTGGGATATCTTCTTATAAACCAGAATCTATAATCATAAATATAAGAAGCAGGGAACACTTGATATAGGTATAATATCACTGTTAGTCTCTCACTCTTATAAACTTTTTACAGTATAAAAATAACTCCAAATGATTGAGACCTGGGTTATTTTATGAAGCTTGTCAGTAGAGCTCAAACTGTTTTATTAATATAAACTAATGAATAATTTATAATAAACACAGTATCCCATTAGCAAAAAAGACCATCTAACCATCCTGAAGCTGGAGAAAACAGTCAGGGGAAGGGAGCAGGATGGGGAATAATAAAGGAAACAAGTGCCCATACTTCTAGAAGTCACTGTCAGGAATAGATATTTATACTCCTTTCCTTCTCTTCTACTTATCTTCTACTCATCACAGTCCTATAAGAAAAATAGATATGCAAAACCACCATCAGTTTTCAGACAGGATTCACTTTGGCTTGACAACTGAGGTGACAGTGAATGCTGCTTTTGGAGAAACCCTGGTATCTCAGCATGCATCTCAGGCCTTTTTGCAGGCAGCTACTCACAACAACTTTGATGGCCTTCTGCCTTCTGCCATTGGCCTCATGAAACAAATTAAATATAACTGTTCTTCCCATTTTGTCTTTAAATTATAAAGATGCCCCTTTATGCAACTTACTAATGGAATAGCAGACAAATTAATAAACATTTATTTTGCAGTGTTTGCCAAGAGTTACTGGACCAGGATGCCATCATCTTAAGCACACTATGAACACTTGAATATCATTCATTATCCCAGGTTGTTTCTAATCAACAGAATTCAGTTAAAGAATAACTTAACCAATTGTCTTAATTCTTCAATTCAATTGTCTTAATTCTTCTATTTGCAGCTATTACAACCAACAGTCCAATTCTAGTGCAAGAACCTTCTCTAGTTGTGTTGAAAGTGCAACCCCAGCCTACAGGTGACCTACAAATCAAGGAGAATCTGGTGAGAACAATGTCTTTGGTCTACCTAATTTAGAGATATATCCAAATGATGCTGTTGCTTACTTTGGAAGCTCAGAACAGAGTGGATCTGTTGAATTTAATGGAGTCCCTTGAAATCTGTGCTACACAACAGGGAGGGGAAGTTTACCCCAGTAAACAACTTTCAAAGTTTTTTCATTTTAACATTTTGTCTTTTAACACTCTCCTTGTCCTTAGTAGAAGACAAAGATATTGAATCTCTTCTTATGCTAAGCTAGCAGTTTGTTTTCCAGCTCAGTTGTAGCTCCTGCCAATTTGTATAGGTTGAACAGATGCTAATTTTCCCAAGTCCAAATTAGTACAGACAGTAATACAAGTACCTTGTCCTCATTCCCCTTTTCCCCCAAGATTACTAATAGAGTCAATTGCTCGGCCACTGATTGTACC
Source organism: Chloroceryle amazona (assembly GCA_027560015.1). Classification (NCBI taxonomy): domain Eukaryota; kingdom Metazoa; phylum Chordata; class Aves; order Coraciiformes; family Cerylidae; genus Chloroceryle; species Chloroceryle amazona. The sequence goes on from JANHFX010001243.1 coordinate 14,688, forward strand.
ACGTGCCCTAATTACTTGTTTAAATGATGGCAAACACATTAAACAAGTATTAAACAGCATTTAAATCAGTGTTCCTTAAAGAGGGAAAGACAAGCATTGGAGGCATGTGTTAATCACTAAATTAGTCCTAAAATTAGCACAACATTAGAGAATTTTCATTTTGCAAAAATGTCATCCTGGGTTAAAAAAAAATCTTAGACCAACTTTTACAGCACTGAGCTCTCAACAGGTCAGTTTATATCCTCTACAGCCCAGGGGATTTCAAAAGGGAAAGCTAATGTGAGAAGCATTGCTTATAATGAACTAAAAGCACAGATCTCCCTGCCCCATGGGCTTACACATAAGTACATGCATAAGCATCCAGCATAAACTGTTATACTTCTTTTTTCAAACACCATGGTGAAATATACCGGTGCACACAGCATGTCTACATCAAACATACTGATGTCACAGGATTAAAGTGTTGTTCTGATAGCCAAGAAACCAGAGCTGGACAATGTTTATGTGCATTGCAGGTGAACTTGCTTGCAGGACACCACCAGGAGCTGCTGACCTTTCTGCCAGAACCACACACTGGAGTTGCCAAATGCCTGGGCTCTTTCTTTTTGTAAGACAGTTTCCCTCCACAGTGGAGATACAAGTACGTTTTTTATCATGTCCTACTAACAGAGATCATAACCTGTGAATCACTCCTAAGAATGTACGAGTAGGAATACCAGCAAACTAAATTATCTTTTGTTCATACAGTGCCCTACAGATTCCTATTGCTACTGTCACTACAGTGCCCTAAGACACAGGGAGGTTACTCATGACCACAAGATAAAGGCTGGTGCTAGCAGTGTTTACACCATTCACATTTCCATGTGAAGCACTAAGCTTGGCCCAAAGGGTTTTAGCTTTAGTTTAATGCTAAATCCAAATCAGAGAATGAATGATTTGTAACATCCTGAGATCCATCACTTTTGCCTTACATAATATATATTGCAGGAGAATATAATATATACAATAATATACACTTCTGATCTTGTTATCAATTCCTGACACAGCAAAGCACATATACAATAAGGCATGTTAGAAATGCTGCAGCACATGTGCTCATTACTAAACCATGTCAGTTATATGTCAATGAGTGCGTTTTATTTTCTTGTTGAAAGGAAATTTCTAGAATACTTTGAAGCACACACACTCCCCCTCCCATTGTTCTTTGCTGTTAGAGCTAGATTTGGATGATTGTTTTTTTACTGTTGCCTTTTAACATTGCAAATCAAACTGCAATCAGAATAATGAGGTGTCAGTGGTTGAAACCATAGCTGGTACTACATATTGTCAAAGATTGTTCACACTAATCAACTAATAATGACATTGCTTCTTCCACCACGCTAAATAAAATTCCCCTGGTTGTGCAACACAATTACTACTAATAACCACAAAAACCTTAGCGTGTTTAAGGAGACTGTTTCAGAGATTATCTGGAGATCTATTTTAGAATGAACTGGGAAGGGCTATCTACTAGGTGAAGATTATTCGTTAGTAATTAAGCAGACATTGTTCCTGTGGGTTTATGGTATTTTTCTTTTAATGATGCACCTGAATTAAAATGATAGGTCTTATGCTGATGAAGAATATCTTATATATTTAAACATTTTAATAAATGCATTACAAAATAGACATTCTTTAGTCTCAGAAAGAAAACCATAGGAAACAGCATTCAATAAACAATCCTATTAAAAGATTTACTATTTAAGGGAGGGATGATAAATACATCTTTATTTTATGACAAAAATACATTGACTCCTCAAGAGAGCAATACCTCCTGACTATTAATAAAGTCTTTTAAAAACTATGCTGGCACAAACACTGAAAATACTTTGTGATCCCTAAGTCAGGAACTAAGTTTCTTTGAAGGCTTTAGAAATTACTTGCTTATTGAGCTAAATTTCACCGAGATGCAGCAACATTTTTATACTGAGACGGTGAGAAGACATAATTGTTATGGCACAAATATTGCATGACTTGTTTTTGAAAACATTAATCAGAAGAGGAAAAAAAAAAAGGCAGCAAAATCTGAAAGAGCAAGTTGAAGTCTCAAGGCTAAATAAAGCTACCCAACAACAAAAACATAAGAAAGAAGGAAAATTCAACCTTTAGTTACAGCCAGAAAAAAGTATCCTAGTGACTTGACTCGCAATTTTATTCTGAATTTAGAAATGCAGGCCACCTAGGGGAACAATTTTATCATTTTGCCAAATATATCTGAACTACTATTATGACCAGATTTCTTTAAAAAACATTGAGAACAACAAAGAACAGAGTATATCTCAGTAGCACCCTGATTCATACTAAAACTGCATCAGACAGAAGGCAGATTTGAGAGGAGATGGGCAGAATAATAAAAATAAGCGCCATACCAAATGAAGAAATTGGCCCAGATCCTTCAGTATTTTGATGAGTCCCTCACATTTCAGAGCATCATCATAGTACAAGTTGCCTTAAAAATTCAACCTGAATGCATTTCTTCCCCTTCTCAAAATAAAATGAACAAAATCCTTGTATTTTGTTTAATTAAATTTCATTCCTGATATAGGTGATTTTTCAATTGTTCAGATTGTACTGCACAGTAACATGGGCGGTGGTGGAAAAAAACAACACCTTAAACACCTGATTAAGCCTATTCATTTTTAGCAAAATAATTAAAATTGTGTTTAACCTGAAGTACTGTGCTGACTATAGTGTTTTGCTGAATCAGAGCTTACACAAATGCAGACTTCTTAACAACAGTAACTGCCATCCTCCAGACTTATCTGAACTGAAACCGAAATGAAAGCCTTCCAAGTTTTGCCCATTACTATTACCTAATGCTTTGTGACTTGTGCCAGTGACTCCTGGGATTTGGAATGCATTTTGAATATTTTAAATCACAAGTTTCCCCTTAAAGAAAACAGATGTATGCACATATTCACTTGAGCTCTTTATAATTTGAAACAGTATCATTTTAAACCAATCTTATTAGATACAGATGAACAAGTTTGTTTTTATCCTGGCAAACTGATGCTTCTGTTATTCTTGTCCTTTGCTCCTAGAAATCTTCTTGCATTTGTTTTCTTGAAGTGAGTAGTTACTCTTACTCTGCCATCTTAAGACAGACTCGGAAAACAGGCCCATTACTGCAACTAAATGAGCCTTTTAAATATAAGGCACATACTGTAAACAATAGATTCCTGAAGGCTGGCACTCATCTATGTGTTTGCTTTTAGATGCCACCACTACAGGTATCTTAAATCCATTATCCTCAGTATTTCACAGAGTTGCTTCCCTTTCTTTTCCTTAATCATGTTCCCTCCATTGTCAAACTCAGGATGAATAGTCTTTATGAAATGTAGGATGCTTCGAGGTATTTTGTGCAGCATCGAAACAGGCCATTTTAATCATAATTTATTTCCACATCTGGAATACTGCTTAGAAGCACTTTCAGATGCTGATATGTTCTCCTTGCATTATTGGGAATCAAGGAAAACATCAGAATCAGTGATCACCACCAATGCACAGATGAATGCCTATAGCAAATTAAGCCTTCAAATTATCAGTTTGCAGAGCAGTTCTTCTTGCTCATTTTCTTTGGTGTCTGTCTGCAGCTAACATCTGTTTCCAGTTATGGCACTAACAAAAGCTTCTCCTTGGACTATCATTAACACGCAAGCTCACAGTGCCACTGGGGTGTACATCTGTGGAATGGCTGGCAAGGAAAGTCTGACAGCATTGCTCACAGAAAAGACAGTTTAAGTTGCATCTGCCTATTTACCCAGGTTGATACCTCTAACAGCATCAGGCTAATGAACTGAAAGTATGAGAAGCACAAACACTTTTGTAGGAAACTTTGAGAATAGGATCATCTCACAAAAAGAAAACACTTATCTAACACTTATCTGAGGAAAATAACCACCCAAAATGTTCATAGGACTCCTTCATGGTGGAATTAAGAGTTAGGGTATTTAGACTGCTAATTCACAAGGATGCCAACAGTTTCTGAATGCTTAGAGGCTTCTAAGAACCCACGTCTTAGTACAGTATTAACATCACCAGTCACATAAGTTTTCTGTCTCTAGATACCAATCATTTTGATCTGTTCTCAGTTCTTCAATTAGCAGTCTTCCCTAAATATTCTTCATCAGTAGCTAGAATCTTAAACAATGGGGAAACCACCAAGCATTTTTGATTTCCAATAGAGATAAGAGTTATCACAACAGGGACAGGATAACTTTGTTTGTTTGTTTGTTTGCTTGTTTTTGTTGTTAGGTTAGGGATTTTGGGGTTTTCTTCATTTGTTTTTAAATATCTCCCTATAATCCTGAGCTAACTCCCTCAATCAGTGGTATTTTGGGAACATGGCTTCTCTCATTCAAACCAGATTGAATACGGTCTCTCAAAGCAGAGAAGACAAAGTTCTACAGAGCACCCAGGAAGCATGTGCTTCTTTCAGATGTACTGCAAGTAATCCACCATTGACCCGTTGGAAGGGAATGTACCTGGAAAGGAAGAGAAACTTTGGTGTTGTGTGACATGTTCACCCAATGAAATGCCATGCTTATATACGTAATACAGATGTATACAAATATATGCATACAACTGTATTGGTTTTGGCAGCATGACCAACAAAGCTTAAACACTGGTATAGTTACAATAAGCACAGAAACTTTTTTCTCAGCAATCAAAGAAAAATTATGACCCCAAACAAGAGTCTTTAAAGTATAAATTGGTTAAAATTTAGTAACTGAATAACAGTCCTTCAAAGTTTCACCTCCATGCTGCAGATATATTCAAAAGACCCACGTGACCCACTCTAACTCCTTAACCTTATCTCTTCAGAGAAACATTTCCACCATTTACTTCATCCTCCAAACCATGTTTTCTGTTCTATAGAGGGTAATGTACCAGTGGTTAAGCACAATGCCAGTATGTGCATATAAACATAACCTTAACACGGCAGCTCTCTCAGATGCAATTCACAGGCATAGAAGTTTTGAGTGCAACATTCTCCCATTAAACAGGTGCATCTTTATTATTACAAGGAAAAGAACAAACATCTGTGGATCTCATCCACTTGAAAACAGCCTTTCCAGTTCAGATACAGAAGTGTCACCTCAGGTGTGGGGATTTCTATTACTAAAAGGGTTGCAATGGTCCAGACCAGAAGTCCATGTGGCCTCTGAGTTCTGCCTCTGAGACTACTCAGGTGGCCAATGTCTAAAAGAGAATAAAGAACATGGTGAGAGTATTCTTACAGGGGGAATGCACTTGTGACACAGAGATCTTCTGAATCAGAGGCTGCATCTTCTTTATTAAAAAAAATAATCAAGAGCCTTTAGATCTTGCTGCATCTTGGTCTCATCTACCCAGCCATGACCACTTGCTCATGACATACATTTGGAAAAGCTGAAAGCATCCTCAGACCAAAATACAGTTTTGCTCTCAAAACTGGCAAAAAGTTTGGAAGGAGGGGTAGCTCCTCCCATGTCAAAGGAAAGAAATGCTGCTTCTGAAGAGTCAAAAAGAAATGTATTTCCAGGGAATTTAGCTAAGCCAAGAAAGCTTACTTCTATTTTAAAATATTATTTTGCTTTCTGAAGCTGCCTGTAAAATTCTCTTGATGAATCCCAGCCCTAAAAAGCCCACCAAAATGTCAGCTTGGATTTTTAGTAAAGCCAGAACTCTTTTCCAGGAAAGAGAAAGATGTTACAGTGGAGATCTTTACATGGGCTGTTAGGCATCCTGTTGCAAAGTTCAGACTATCAATGCAGAGAAACTGTACAGGACAGCCAATACCATCCAGCCCCTGGTGCAGGTGCCTTTTGGCCTTTTTAGGACCATATTCAGTCAGTTTTGACTCAATCCACTTCCACAGGTGATCCAAACACAGATGGTGGGTAATGAGCAAAGAAGGATTCTCTCTCAGAGGACCTTTTCTTGTTTTGACAGTCATTTTTTTCTAAATATGCAGACTAAAGGTCTTATCTTTCTGTCTCTGTCTTCCCTTCATCCACTGTGTACCAAACATCTCCTTCTGAGTTTCTCTTCAATGCTAATAAACTCAATTCTTCTAACATTCCCCCTATTCCTGAAATGCCCTCCTCTCCCATTTATCATGGATGCTAATGAGCATATTTAACTTTTTTAAGAGTTGCCTCATGAATCAGCAATTTTACTATGATTACTATTTTACATGCTTTATTCCAGTCTCCAGATCTCACCAAAGGTAAGCAATAGTCCACAGTCAGAAGAATCAGAGCAACCATAGATTCATTTAACTATAAACCATGTGGTTCATTGTGCTAAACAGGAACAGAATCCAACTCACAACCACCCTCTTACCTTCATAAACAAATAAAAAAATGGGAAAAATTCTTCTTTAAGCTCTTGCTGTCAATGCTAGGACTCCAGAAGCCTGGCTCTCTTAGCTATAGAAGCACTGTTCTTCAAAAATTGCATTTGTGCCTATGTCCCACAAAACAAATTATTTACTTCATTCTCATTTGCACCCTCAGGTAGTGCTGTGCTTCAGATTTTTTCATCTTAATAGAAAAGAAAAATAAACCTGAAAATGGTATTTCAGACATGATGAGGGCCTTGCTCTTCTCCCTTGGAAGCAGTCTCAGGATACATGAATAAGAAGTAAAAGAGCACTGCAGAGAAGAGATAGCTAAGCAGATTGTACAAAAAAATGTTCAAAACAGGAAAAATTACCAATAAAGACACTTGTATGTCTCTCTTGAATCTTTTATAAACAGAGTGCTGCTCAGTCCAGCCAATATCCCTGTAGGATGAGGACTTGTCAGGATGCTACCTTTCAGATGGGTTTTTCCCTTGTTTTAAGCTGGGGCAGAACCTGCAGGGAGGAGTAGGTATGCCCAGTACTCAGCCATTCTGTACCCTTTTATTTCATGCTACCTTTTTACACAGTAATTTTTAGTGTCTAGAGCTTTATTCTTCCCCTATCAATAGAACAGTCAAACTAAGTATTGGCATTTGCATGTCTATTAAAGTAATAATCTGGTACTTTTGGAAGGTGATGTTCCTGGGCATCATATATTTTCCACCCAGAGCTGAGACGGCTCAGGAGCAGCCACTCAGGCTTCCCTCACGACCCCAGCCCTGTGCCAAATGCTGGCTGGGAGGGACGATGTCCAGCTTCTCTCTTGATTAGCAGAGCTAAGACAGAAAGCAGAGGAACAGAAATTCCACTGTGGGGCCCTCATGCTGGTAAATCCTTTGTAAATAACTACTTGGCTTTAAAAGTGCTGATTATACACAGTAATATTTGTAGGATCAGGCCCAGTGGCTGCTTTTTTAATTTCTTACCTCTACTTCATGGATCTTCTTAAGCATTTTATCCAAGGTTTCAGCAAATACACATGACAGTGAGGAAGCATTGTCCTAACCGATCCTGGCCTTTATGTGGGGATAGGTTCACAGGCTGTCAAAACATCTCCCCATGTTAAAATACGCACTAAACCCTCTGGCAAACAATATTATTCATTACTACCTCCTTACCATCAAATCAGTCTACCCCCTCACACCCATTAGTACAATGTCCCCGTAGCCTCTTATACCAGAGGATGGGCATCACAGTCCAGAGCCCTCGGCCAAACTCAGCGTGATGTGGGGCCACACGGTGCTCCGTGACACTTCGCTGAACAGGGAGGTCTGGACTTTGATCCCAGTCTTCCAAGCAGGGTCACACCTGCTGCCCTCGCTTCTCTTACTCCTGTTACTCAGCCGCAGCCGTTGGCGAGTTTTGGGAAGTCGGTTCCGTGGGTCCAAGGGCGCATCCGTAGGCGAACGGACTCCGCTGCCCACGGTCATACCTGCAGTCGGAGTTACAGAAAGAAACGGGTACATCCTCACCTCAGACACCTGCAATGCATCCTCCG